>VZTG01003068.1:150820-220096 GCA_013397845.1 Melanocharis versteri
ATTTCGGAACAGCCGAGCCCTTGCAGGTCTCCTGTTGCGCTGCCGGTGTGGGGATCAGCAGGATGACGGCTTCGATGTGCTTTGGGGCAGGATGCCAGGCACAATTTTGGAGCAGTCTGATTGTTAGCACAGCCCTCACCCAGTGACGAGGGGCTTCCAGCATTATCATGCTGCTCTGGGTGCTGGTACTGGCACCAGCTGCAGTTTTCTGATGAAAAATGCAATAATTAGTGAAGAAGGCCAGTATCAGGTTTCCCTTGCCAAGAGAGCTGGGGAGAGGATGCTGGAGTGTCAGAAGCTTCCCTGCAGTGTATATTGTGCTCAAGTGTGGAAAAGGGAGAAAAGAGAGGCACTGGAAGAAACTTGTCTGTTTTGCCTGTAGAGCTGGAGCTCTGACAAAAATACTTTTGGCAGTTTTTGAGAAATAATCTTTTTTTTGTTGTTACTTCCTCCTCGGTAAACGTATGTGTTTTATTTGTCTAGATGTTTCAAGGGGAAATAAGCTTAAACTGATGCTTCAGAAACGAGAAGGTAAGTAAAGAGACAGCAAAGTGCTTTCCTTTGTTTTCCTCTGAGTCGGTTGCTGTCAGTCGAAGCTGCCCATGAGCTGTCCCTGTGCCTCCAGCTCCAGGAGTGCAGATGGAGCGGGAGGCTACAAGCACAGGGCCACTCTCACTCCGGGCCACACCAAAACCTCCTGCCCAGGCAGAGCCTGTGCCTGCGTGCCCGTTTGGGATGTTGGGCTGGAGGCTCTGCTTACCACAGCTCCCTCTGCAATCCAGGGTTCCCAGCCCCAGGCAGCACGCCTGCTTTTTGCTCTGCACTGAGCACAGCACTGACCTGTTCCAGTGTATGCACGGCAGACGTGGCATTTATCTGGTTTATTCAGGGAAGTCACAAACTTTTCCAAGGAATTATAATGCATGGAAATACTGCTGGCTCAGGCACAGGGAAGAAAATGTGCAAACCTGGCTCACTGATGATGCCTTGACTTGTTCTTTTTGTCTTCTTGGCCCCACGTGCGCTTCCTCTTTGGAAGACTGCTCTCTTACGGGAGAGATGATGGCCAAGGGCCCAGCAGTCAGAAGCATGGAATGGCTCACTGGTTGAGGGAAGGTGGTGGAAATGATGCCAACTGGGAACAAGCTGCACCACAGCAGACAAAAACATCCCAGAAGTTTTGGCCAGCTCCCCTCAGCCTGCTCTACGGCTGAAACAAAGAATTTATACCCCCACAGAGGGGACTCCCACTTTCTGCAAGGCTTTCTAATTTTGTACTGGGTTTTTTCTTCTGGCATCACTCCACACCTCTCACCAGCACTAAAATACATATCCCACCCACCTCTGTTTTCCTTGTGTGTGGGTTCCTTACGTCACCATTCTGCAGCGCTTGTGTGAAGATAGGAGCGACCTTCCTGCACCACAGCAGTGGCCACTTGTTTGTTCAGGTCCGCTGGGGAGAGGGACCGCCTGGGGACGGCTTTTGGAGACAACATGGCTTAGACCAGGAAGAACTGCAAAACTAATGATGGAGGGAAAATGCAGCCCCTATAACTCCAGCCTCGCTCCCCTTTTCTGGTTGGTTTTTAGAGCGAGCAGGCCAAGCGCACAGTACTGCTTCCCTGGCTGGCAGTGTCTCTCGTGCAAGGGCTCATTCATGGGACGTTTGCTCAGCTGTCCCTCTTCCCAGTAATAACACCCACTTCAAGCTCATGGTGAGTTATAAGTTTCCAGCTCATCATTGCAGGACAGTCTACTGTTTCCCACCTACTGCAACAAGTCCTCTATCATTTTTATCTCCAGAATCTCCTTCCTCTGCAGTCTTTTACCTTCCTCTGTGAGTTTGCCCAGCTCCTACTTCAGCGGTTTTCACATCTCCACTAGACTTCCCTGTCTACCCCAGTCTCTTCCCTCACATCCTCCAAAAACCCCATGCACACCCGTGTTCCTGATTTCTCCTTCATCGTAATGAACCATCTGAAGGCAAGACTCCTCCTACTCCTATACACTTCTTGTTTCACAGCCAGATCAATACCATGTTTTATCATTTCTGTGTGTGGCCAGGGGCTGGCCAGTCACAGAATCATAGAACTGTTAGATTGGAAAAGATCTCAAAGTTTAAGTCCAACCATTTACCCAGCAGAGCCACGTTCACCACTAAACTATGTCCCCAAGTGCCACATCCATAGGTTTTTTGAACACTCCCAGGGGTGGCACTTCCCACCACTTCCCTAGGCAGCTTGTTCCAAAGCTTGACCACTCTTTAAGTGAAGGAATTTTTCCTAACATCCAATCTAAACCTTCTGTGGCACAACTTCAGGCCATTTCTTCTCATCCTGCGTAGTCCTCTCATCCACGCCTTTGGGAGGTGCATCAATTCCTCTAGCAGCCCCAGCAAGCTGCTCTTAGGCATGGAGCAAGCCAGAAGGCTTGTCTGGGTCTGGCAGGTTGAGGGCATTTCCATGCATCCCTCACGCAGGGTGCTATGAAAGCTTGATGGGCATTAATGTTCAGGCATACAGGGCATTTAGTAGCACTCATCTAAATGCTACTTTTTTACATATCAGATTCAAAAATCTATCTTTTTACATGTTTCTCCCTTCACTCTAATACATTAGCAGTGTTTCTCCAGCTTCCTCAGTCTTTTTAACTTCACCTCTCATCTTCAGCCCAGTTTCTGCAACTGTAGCACTTAGGGCCAGTCTCCTGTTCTCTCCTAAAAGCACAAACACATTGTATATGTGCTTGTTGAGTTTGGGTGTTTTTATTTAAATTCCTCAGTCAGCTGCTGTATTTGAGCTCAGAAATGCTTTTCAAGAATCCAGGAGAATGAGGGTAGCAGAGAAATCCTATTACATCAGTGATTCCTGGGTTTATTACTGTTACTCTGCTGCAGGCATTGCACTGGCAAGCACAAAGGTAATGGCATGATGTGAGAATCATTTTCTTACTTGCTGCAAGCAGTACGCTTCAGGCTGACCAAAAATTTCCTGGCATGCCTCTTGTGGGGGGAATTAATTTCAGCCTCTGCTGCTGCGAAGCCTGAGGTGTCAGTGAAAGAAACGGCAGCCAAGGAGTTCCTGAGCAGCCTGAGACGCCAGAGGCGCCAGCTGTGGGACAGAAGCCAGCCCGACGTGCAGCAGTGGTACCAGCAGTTCCTGTACCTGGGCTTCGATGAGCAGGTAAGAAATGGAGAAAAGGGGGCTTATAAAAAAGAGGGAGAATAGACAGGGATAGAACGGGGGATATTTGGTTTAAATGATAAAAAGAAGAGATTTAGATTAGATGTTAGGAAGAAATTCTTTACCGTGAGGGTGGTGAGGCACTGGAACAAGTTGCCCAGAGAAGTGGTTGATGCCCCATCCCTCTAAGTGTTAAAGGCCAGGTTGGTTGAGGCTTCGAGCAACCTGGTCTAGTAGAAGGTGTCCCTGCTCAGATTTCTTCTTTTAAAGTGGTAAATGTCACACAGAAAGATAACCTCTGTTACGTGTTAGAGATCCTTGCACTATTTCATTAGCGGAAAAAATTTACATTAAGATCTTGTATGGAGCTCCTGCCTGCTATCAAACTCAAGCTTAATAAATTGCAACTGGACATACGAACAAAGTTTGCTTTGTGAAATAGGTGGCCAGACTCAAAGCAATCAATCGTATTTCAGGAAAGTAATTTGTCAGCCTCAACCTAATCAGCTTTTAAACATGCTGAGAAATCCACA
Source organism: Melanocharis versteri (assembly GCA_013397845.1). Lineage (NCBI taxonomy): Eukaryota > Metazoa > Chordata > Aves > Passeriformes > Melanocharitidae > Melanocharis > Melanocharis versteri. Next base: position 154,536 of record VZTG01003068.1, read on the forward strand.
CCAAGCTGGCTGTGATTGGAACTCCTCAGTGAAATGGCACTGACATTACCCACCCAATGCACACTTGCGCCTCCACAGTGTGGGCAGCTCCTGACCATCATGAACACTGGCAGCTGTGCCTCCACTCTGTATGTGAAAGGAAAACCATTGGATAATGTTCAGCCAACCTCTCTTCAAATGAGAAGAATACATTTTTAAAAAACAGTTTATTTGTAAAAACACTGGAGTGGAATAAAAGTCTGCACAAAGCTCTACAAAATGCTAGAATAGGGCAAAAAAAGTGCATTTGGTTGCAGTCCCACATGTAGAATCATTTCTGCTTTTAATAAGAGGTAAAAATAGTTATAGATGTTGAATTCCTGGCTTCTGTCAGCTGCATGAATATGTTTAATGAGATTGCATTGGCACAGGCAAGCTGGAGTACATTTTAGAGCTTCATGCTATGTGGATTGCTTTGGAAGATGAATGCACTCATTTTCAAAGCTGCAACAATTAGAAAAATAATCCTTTGCTTGAGCTGAAATAATGAAGGGTACTTTTTTCTAAATTCTCCTGGATATTATGTGCATAAAAGTCACTTCTCAACAGCATGGCTATATCCCCCTTCACTAATAGAAATAGGAAAAATAGGAAAAGTGGTTTTATACATCAGAAACTGAAGACTGGGGGCAAATACCAAAAGTAACGAGGACAAACCATGCAGATAAAGTGAATTCTCCTCTGAGTTCCTGTATGCATTTCAAAACCTGAAATGAGGCCTGTTGTGGGATACAATGAATCCACTTAGTAGGTTTTCTTGAGTATTAAGACACAGTTTTAACAATGAAATAACTGTTTGTTCCAGCAAAGGACTTGGTCCATACTTATCCACTGTGTATTTTGCAAAACTTCCCCCCCCCTCCAAATCTCAGCCAAAAATATTTCCAAAGAGTCATTCAGATGGAAAGGCTTTGGCTTGGCAAGTATTCTATATCCTTGCACACTATTTTTCCTCTGCTGTTGTGAGCAGAACTGAAGTGCTTATTGCATTTCCATAGCTGGAAGGCTGCTCTGTACCTTCGTTTTTACCTGTGCAAGGCGGAAGTGAGAGATCACAGACAGAAAGCAAAAGCCTGTTGCACCCCAGTCAGGGACATTGCAACTAAAGGCGTGGGGCAAGGGAGAACTAAACCTTTAGATTTTTAACTGTAAAATACTGATATAATTTTACAGTCCACCATTGACAAGGTAATAGAAATATTAAAGGTGCCTAGTGCACATTTCAGCTGAAGGCGCTCTCAGTTTAAGCACTATGCAGTGGGCAGGGGGTGTAGGGCTGGGTCCCAGGTGGGGCTGGGCAGGACAATTCCTGCATGCAGGATCTTGATAATCCCACAGAGAAGGTGAGTACAAGTCACAAAACCCCACAGATCTAAAGATTTCATTTACGACAAATGCGCAAAGGGTCCAGATTTCTGAAAGAGGCTCTTGCACCACTTCCGTTTCGTCTTATCACTGTAGTTTCAGGCTGGAAAGCAAATGCTGTCTTTTTTTTCTGGCAGAAATTTGAAGACGACATCTCCTACTGGACAAACCTGGGGCGTGCTCGTAATGAATACTATGGTGGATACTACCAGCACCACTACGATGAAGATTCTCCGATTGGCCCACGAAACCCACACAGCTTCAGGCACGGAGCAGGCGTCAACTACGATGATTACTAATGCCATTTATCCTACTATAGCTGGTGCCTGCAGGGCTGCACTGGGCGAGGCTGAGTCCTCCCTCAGTCCGAATGACCCCGCTTTTTCTTCTATTCATGTCAAACAGCAAGAATAAAGGAACTGCCAGACTTCGATAAAAGCAACATGACTTTTTTAAACTACCATTACTTAGTAGTACACTATATATATAAAGTGTTATAGAAATAAAGCTTTTTTGATAAACATGTTGCCATTATTTAGTAGACTTCATAACAGTAAGTTTAATTCCGACTGTATTACTACAGATTCCTTTTTAAAGGGCTTTTTCATTCGCTGTCCTACAATCAATTGCAAAATTACATTATATCATCTATTTTGGCATACAGAATACACAATATAAGCCAGTACATTCAAGATGTGCCTGCCCATTCACATTTCCATTAACAAATAAATCCAATTACTCTTGGGAGAAAAGAAAAAAAGGATTCCTATCAATAGAAGTGCAGCCCTGTTGCCTCCTCTGCCGTTTCCATACCTACAGCGTGCAGCTCTCCAAGCCTGACATGGCACTGGTGCAGCTCCTGTTGGGTCAAGGACACAGATATTCACGAAAGCTAAATTCAGTGCAGAGGAGCTTGCCTACCTACAAAGCCTGTGAAAGGATTCTCCAGAGAACGGGCTCAAGGCAGGAACTTGACTTCAGCAGTAATTGCTGAGGCACACAGCATCCAACCTGAGCGGCCTCAACCCCTCCCTGGCACGGTAACCCAAAGGTTATCTTTGCTGAATACTCCCCTTTGTGTCCATTCCACTTAGTGTCAAGCTTTCAGCCTAGCTCAAAACAGGAAATAAAACAACAAAGTAAGCTATTTAAAATTAAGTTAGTGTCAGACAGCATCCAACACAATCCCCCGACATCATAATTTCCTACTGCAAAACTCCCTCTACCCCAATTCAGACTGGAATACACACATTAGGCTGAGCATCAAAATACATCAGAGACTAGGCATCTGTTAGTGAAACACAGTGGATTAAAGGGGGATTGTTGGTGGCAACATGTATGTGAGGAATCCCAAAACACAACCAATTTTTGTATAACAGCAACATCAGCCTAGGAGGGAGAACTCAGCCATCAGGGGCATCAGGAGGAGCTGGGCAGAGGAAAGCACTGCTGGCACTTGACAAGTGTAGAAGACTGGGAAGGTGCAGGTGAGGAAGGCTGACTACTCTGTGACTTCTGGAACGGAAGAATCAGGATAAAGAGAGATTAAATGTGCTCCACCAACTACAGCAGTCAGAGAAGACAGCATGGATGCTTTAGCTGTCTCTCATCTAAAGCTTACAAGAAATTTCCAAAGCATGGACCACGGAAACACCATTCTTTACACTTCACTTCTTTCTTAACTCTGAGTGTATTTCCTAATCTTTTGCTTAAAGCCCTCGCTGTGTGATGGACTGGTGTCTAGGAGATGCAGCCCAGCACTACGCAGCTCCCTGCAGGAACACTTCCCAGGAGACAGCTCTTTGCTGAGGGAGCCAAACCGAATGAACACATCGGTCACTTCTCAGCACGCACAGATCCACGCTAGCCTAACATGCTCCAAACCCTCAGCCTTCCCTAGGCTTAATCTTGGTAGAATCCTTGCCAGTTTAACTGGTTTAAACTGGTGCGTTTCCTCGGTAGAAGAGCCTTTATTCCAAATACGGAATAATCACATTCTGAGTCAAGCACAGACTCTTTTGCACAGTTGGAAAACACCTATTCCTAGAAGAATACTTCCATTTTGTGTGTTTTCAAAAAAGCGCACTGGATTTGGCAACTTTTGAACCATGCTGATAATTTCCATCACTTCCCAGAATTTACAACTGGGAATGCAGACTTGCTGAATAAGGAAGAATAAAAAAAGTGCTGTAAATAAAAAACATCCCTCCCTAGGCCCTTACAAACTCCGTCCATTCCTGCAGGCTGACTCAGCAGCTTTCTGTGCCTTGCAGGCTCACAACCAAGTCTATGGTCTCTGTCTTCAGAATTCTCTAAGAGGAAAAATAAAAGAAAGATAATCTTTTTCATTATATTGTGTTGCAGGGTTAAGGAGCGGGACAGAGTTAACTCTCTCCATAACAACACATATGACACCAAATTTTAGATTTGTGACTAAACCAGTGTAGGCAGGACACAAATGTTTTTGCTTTGGGTGAACAGTGCCAGCACAGCCTGTTTTCCACACAGAAGGCAGGCTAGGAGTGGGTGAGAGGCTGGGAGGGGACATGGGTGGGAGAGCTGACCCAAACTGGCCAATTCCAAATGATATAATGACTTGCTTAACACTAAAGGCTGGGAAGAAGAGGGTGAGGGCTTTGCCTTCCAGGGAAGCCATTTCTCAGAGACTGGGTGAGCACCAGTCTTGCTTGGGAGAGATGGTGAGTGGCCTTTGCATCACTTGGGTTTTCTTCTTCCTTGCTTCACTCATTAAACTCCTCTTACCTCAGCCCTCAAGAATACTCATCCTGACGGTCTAATTCCTGTCGGGGCAGGGGGAAGGAGTGGCTGTGAGGGTACTTTGCTGCTGGCTGGGATCACCCACCACAAGGCAATAGCTCTGAGGTGAGGGCACCCTCCTTCTTGCAGAGGGGTGCACCTGCCTTGCAGTGCAGCAGTTGCAATGATGGAAAGCAAGCAAGGATGAGCCATCAGGCTTGGGCAAAAGGAGGAAGACTATTGGAAAAAAAATTCATCAGATATGCATGGAGTGCTTCAAAGTTTAATTTCCTTTGGCTATTTCTGTCCTAAAACATAGACAGAACTGTGCATCCCCTCTCAGCATTTCCATTCTGCTGTGCAGACAGCACAGAGCACTTCACGTCACCATCACCCTCAGCCATCCCAGCACTGACATCACGTAACCTCTCCAGCAAGACAGAAGAGCAGCAATTGTTCATTGTGGCTCCCTACAGAGCAGGAACAGCTTGGCCATGCTCCAGTGCTTCATGCTACAAAGCCTGATGCTGCAACATCCCCGAGTTTGTCAGTGTCAGCCAGGCAGATCCACCAGACTCACAGGGCAGTGCTGCCTCCTTTGATGGTAACACCTGCCAGCAAACACTTCTGCCAAAGCATGAAGTATTACTGCTGTGTCCTCATAGCCACTCTTACACACATCTCCAAGTCTAGACTGAGGTCTTTCTCTCCAAATTAATTCAGTGTCTTCAGCAGCAGCCTTGTTTGTTTTTTTTTTTTCGAAGGGTAAATGTCATCATCATTCCCTTCAACTTCCTACTTGTGACACAAACATGTTGAGGATGGGGGATTGAGCACTTTTATCCCGGGACTGTTTCCCAGGTGGAAGATGTAGCCTTCCTTGCTTAAAAGAGCTTTCTCTGCAGTGGGGTGGACAGAGCCCAGATTGCTGTGCGTGGCTTTGACAGCACTTAAGGCCACTGTTCCCTGTGGGTTTGTGCTTTGGACCTCCCAGCTGTTTCAGCTATGGTATAGACCAGAGCATTCAGAGGATCCTGATCCTGCTCCTTGCTGAAGAGCATGTCAGCATCTAGGGAAAACACTGCAAGAATAAACAAGCTGGTGCTTGTTCCACGCTGTAAATGGCAATAAACCAAGATGGACAAAGACTTGTCAGATTTGCTATTATGAAATAAGTGAGAGAAGGACCGAGACAAGGAACAGAGAACCAAAATCTGCGGTTTTTTTGCAAGAAATATGAATGGTTATTTTGGCAAAGCCTCCCCGTTGATACAGAACTGCACTCAGGAGCTTCCTGCCATACAGGAAGAGCCCTGCTTTGCTTCAGAACTATTGCTGCTCTTCCTGGTAGCTCGAAGGAGTCAAGAGCTGCAAATACAGCATTCCCTTCTGCCACCTGAAATCCCTGCACAGGGAAATGTTCACAACAGAACTATGGCTTTGTGGCGGCTACATTCCCAGCAATTTCAGGGAAGGGATGTATGGGTGTTAGGGCTAGCAGTGTTGAGTATACAGCTCCCTGCTGTTAACAAAGCATCTTCTTCCTGTGGACAGGTGGCCCCTGACCAGCCCCCAACAACCCTCAGGGACTTCCAGGCCTCAAGTAGCATTAAACTAGCAAGGCTGGAGACTGGCTCTATCCATCAAACTAATCGAAGCTTCGCTCTGCCCTCTGTAGCCTGTTCTCTAAGGCAATTATGCCTCTTTCAACTTTGAAGCTCAATTCAAACCCTGACAAAACGTGAAGTTTGTTGTTTCCAATATATTACATTTCTAAAAATTTATTGAAAAAAATTGATTAAGATACATTAATACCCAGATGGCAGCGAACTCACTGGCTACTAAACCCACTAGAGTCTATACATGTTAAGAGAAGCTGTGAACACCTTAGACACAGAAACTGTCAGATCATTATTTCCCCATATAGCAAAAAGATAGGTGTGAGGCTTCTCTAGACTACATATTTATGGAACTACTTAAAATACATTAGGTCTGCAAACCCCTCTGTAGCTTGTCTACAGACTAGCAATGTGACTGACTATGCTCCTTAGCAGCCGACATAGAGAAATAAAGGAAAAGTACATCATGCTTGAAAAAAATAATAAAATCCAACTGTGGATCTCACACCGTAGCAACCTCCAGCAGCAGGAGTGGTCCTCCTTGTGAGGATCAAAGAATGCAGAGCAGTGGGTGCCTTGCACACCCTTCCTTCTGGAAAGCTGGTCTCACTCACCAGCACCAAGCTGGCCAGCTCCCTCTGCTGCATTGTGTATTTCCTACTGAGAGTGAGGACTTGCACCTCATACCAGCTGAACTGCCCATTTGTACAGATCACTGGGATCTCAGGTTTGGTCATGTTAGTTTTACCTTGTCTGCCTGACCAGAAGACAGCAGAAAATTCACATTTTCTAGGGAAAAAAAAAGAAAAAAAGAGAGCATGTCTCAGCTTCATTTACTCTCAAATCCTGTATTTCAAAGCTTTCGGTGCTGTATTCTACTGCCTTCCATCAAAAGTGGCTCTTCTGGAGAGGCGGCAGCTCTTTCTTACCTGTGGTTCCCAACACACACTTGATGCCTCTTTCTCCTGCTGAGATGTCTAACCCCGGACGGGAGCAGGGCACCAACATGCAAACCTCCACCTGCCTTCTTGAAGACTCAGTTCAGACCAGACAAAACCTCAAAGCACCCCAGACTTTCAGTCTTAACCATCAGCAGACTCTAACATGATGCATGCCTTTCGAATCAGCCCCACAGCCAGTCACTGGCTTCAAAACCTAAGGGCAACAGCTGCCTCAGCTCCTGTTTCTGGAAGACACTATTAAAAAGAATATGGAAACTGGACCAGGAACCTCTGAAACAAAAACTAGAAACAGTATGAGGAAAGTAGCGAAGACACAGTCTTGTCGTTTGGGCCCAGTGGGAGGCATCACACACACTCACAGATGGGTTGTACTGGTACCAGCCACTTGCCCTCTCTTCCATTTGCTCCTTTTATGAAGGAAATCAGGCTGTGAAGTAACCTTAAGAGCTTTTAACTCCTTCTCTGTTGTATCTAAAGGCTCAGACTTCCCGGGAGATTTTTTTTTTTGAACATACACATTTTGTGCTAGTCTGTAGTTGCATGCTTGTGCCTGTACAAGTTCACATACTTCGTACTGAAGTCACTGGATTAAACAAAAACCAGCCCTGGAAGCAACAGCTGATAGCCAGAGCTCCCATTTACTCTCCATGGCCGCACTGAATGTTGGACCAGGGTTGCACCTGTGTCCCATCTCTTCACACTCTTTGGCATTCAATGGCACAATTTGCATGAGGAGCGAAACCTAAGGAGAAAGAGCATTGTCCCCCAAATATAATCTCCATCTTAAGGGTTTTAAGGGTTAAAACCATCATGCTGGGAGCTGATTAACAGTTCTCTCCAAAGAACTATTGAAGAAGTGGGCACTGCTTTCACACACGTCCAGCTGTGGCTTCGAGTACAGGGAGAGGCTGTGCTTTGTGAGTGTTTCAGTAATGACAGGTTACAGGCACATTTGGAGCAGCACACCATGGAGTACTTTTCAGGCAATTTAGGATGGAATAAATGCCCAGATCAAGTACCTAAAAAAAGGCTTCAAACAAAAAAAGCAGGTCTCAAGCTGCTCGGCTGTGAAAAGATGGAGGTAATGTGTAATATCTAAATTCCACCTCTGAATCCAGACAGGAAAATGCACCCTGGCTCCCATCTCAGCTGTATGGCAGATTTCCAATAGAAGAAAACGTGCACTTGTGAGCAAGGAAAAACCCATTCTGCCTTAAAAGGATCCCTGCAGCCCCACTCCAGGCAGGGCACAGCAATGAATGCAGCAACCCCACCATTGCTGGAGTCACTGGGAACTTTACCAGGCAGACTGGATGGGACTCCAAGCCACGAAAGCACTGGGAGGCTCTGGCAGACAGCTCAAAGGGGCCTTAATGCCACACTGCTCTCAGAGTCTTCCCAGGGCTGGGCATAACATCACTGCTACTGGTAACTCCCAATTTACCATCAACCTAAAGATACTCTAAAGCCAATAAAAACATCAAGCTTTAACAAGGTGAGGTCAAGTCACTTCGCTTGGTGAGATTTAAATTTTCAATTTTGAGTGGCACTAAGCCAAAATACCTTTTAAACACCTTTTAAAAAGTAGGAGAATTATTAAAAATAAGGTGAATTGGAGTTTTTTTTGTTTGGCTGGTTTGGTTTGCTGGTTTTTTTTTTAGCTAAGATGACAGGCGTAGTTACCAAAGTTGAAAGCATTTACTGGCAATTTAGAAACTGCTTAAAATAGAAACACTTCCTCAGTATTTCCTCAGGAAGGCTGAAGTTAGGCTCCATGGTTCAAAGAAAATATCATATTCGTGCATCACTATCAACTACCTGAATTGGAATAAATCAGGATGGTTTTGTCAGATCTATTTCAACAGACATCCTGCAGCCCTTACTATACATCTGTTAAGAGACAAGCAATGCAAGACCAAAGTTATTAACTTTGAGTGGATTATCTACAGACTGTTACTTTGTAATTAATACACAATAAATCCACAGATGTGCAAATCCAGAGAAATGCCCACAGTGAAACCTTGAAACTAGTTAACAGAAGTTTCAGTATTTTATTAAAATAGCATATTCAACCACTGTAACCAATAATACATTAACTTTATTCCCAGAGTACGCACAACACAGTAGTGATTCAAAATATCCTTATCCATGGTAATCAATGAAAATATCTCAAATTCAAGTGTACAACTAAAACTAAACCTTTGAAAAAATCTCTCCTTTAAAGAATACATAAAGCTCTCATACAGAATTCTTTTAAACTCTTCTATATGCAGGTGTCAGTGTCTCTCACCTGACAATACCACTAGCTTTTTTCTTATGCATAGTAGAACATCTCATATTTTATAGTACCCATTTTATAAATAAATTGGCATTTTCCATCCCGTTTGTGTTTATCATCAGCTTCACAAAGAAACCAGTAAATAAAACTGTCAAGGACAGTCACAACAAAATGATCTCACATCAAGATATAAAACTTGAAGATACTAAAAGATGCTTCTACTCTATTTTACATAAAAAGACAGATTTAAAAAGTGCAAGGCAAGATTTGCAGGGAAAGGGAATATTTATGTTATTTTTAGGCACATCCACTTCTTTAAAGCAAGCTTCAGAATGAAATTCCAGTTCGTTCTTCATGATACCTGTTTTAAAGTCTTTCTCTCGCAAAAAGAAAAAAAAAGAAAAATGAAAAAAAAATTACATCCGTCAAATGTCAAGCAGGGAATTTCCTGTCCAACTAATAGCCTTCAGTTATGTCTTGTTCTTCCTTTTTTCATCCTTGCAGGTTTTGGTTTGGGAATATACTGATTGTTTGCCTGATACTCAAGTTCTTTACGGAAGTAATGAATTGCTTTATTCAAACCTTCTTCCAACGGGACCTGTTCCCAAAAGTGAGGAGAGAATTGTATCACTCTAGGTTCACATCAGCTTCTTTCACAACAGCATCTTTTATAAAACAGCTATCACAAGGGAGCCAGGGAGTCTCACTCTTATCTAAGTATTAACAGCACCACATGCTGGCTACATCTCATCACTGCTGATTCAGCTGAGCTTTTGAACAGCACATATATTTTCTGACATAGTAAGTTGAAAAACCCAACAAATTTAAATCTCACACATGGTTATGACTGGTCTGTTTAGTATCAAAACAGACATGCATAATTCCACCTTCAATTCCTAATGCATTGAAAGAGACAAGCACCCAGCATTTAAGCCCCTTCTGTTTGTAAGGATTAAAGATCCTCTTTCACAGCATGGTATAAAGCTGGCATCCAGTTTCTCATTTGATATTCTTAAATCCTATACCAATAATTGTAATCCTACAAATTGCAGTGTTTAAATATAGGCATAGAATATGAAGACAGGAACAACAGAGGAGTTACTTTCTCAGGAGCCATATGACATGCCTGCTGACACCATCACCAACATAGGAAGACAAAAACAGCAGCACAGAAACTGCTTGCCTTGCTGTACCAACACTGTACTGTTACTTCAGATCAAGTTTTGTTACTGCCTGTGCCAAACACAGAAGGCCAGAAATACAAAAGTTAAACCTTTTGTGCTTGCCACACTTTGCTATCACCCTTGTGGTGTCAGATATGGTCTATTAATATCAGGTGCCTCTGTGAATCCTTTCAGAAGGGTCTGGATCTAACTCTTCCTACTATTAGGCTTACATTTACCAGGTAGGTTCACATGTTTCCTGGAATGATTTTTTGTCTGCAAATTTAAAAAAGGCTACAAACCACTGTGCTAATTAGAATGGGGAGCTAACTAGGAAAGTCACACCTTTTCTGGGGATTAGGAAGATCTTACCTCTCTAAGCAAACCAACTCCTATTGCCAGCTACAGGAATGAGGATTTCAGCAACACCAGCAAACCCATTAGCTATGGGCTTGGTAACATAAGTAACTCTGTACCATATACTTCAAAGGATTCATCGGGCTTACAGAAAGGTAAACATCTCAAAACATGCAAGTGAAAAAGTTAAAATGTTGAAACTGTTCTGGAGATGGGGTTAGGCAGATATTCTGGTAAGGGAAATGTATTGTTATCATGTGGCCCTCCCTCAGCCCCCTCTGCCTCCAGGTGTTTTTCCACACAGCAACAGTAATTCATCTGTACATACCACAGGTTCCCAGCCAAGCAGTAACTTGGCTTTTCTGATGTCAGGTTTTCGTTTCTGAGGGTCATCCTGTGCTTCTGAGAGAAACTGGATTTCACTTCCACTGCCTATTAAACAAGACACTGTGATTTATCATCTGCAATTCACTATGCTTTGCATTTACATCTTTTCAACCAACTGGAGCAACAGGTCTTTCTGCAGCTCTCTGCTTCATAATTCAACCACTGAAATGCTTTGCACAGAGACAGGTGCACTGCCTTCAACAGCTGTGTGGCCCACCTGTCCTACAGCAACATGGGTTCACAAAGCATCTCACAAAGATTTCAGCATGGGTTCACAAAAATTAAGTTATGCTCATAGACCAAGCTATTAAGCTTCTATGAGGAAATGACTGTTTCAGTAGCCAAGGGCAGAGCAGTGGATATCACCTACTTTGACTTCAGTGATGCTTTTGACACTGTCTCCCATAACACCCTCACTGAGTGCTGGATGAGCACTGAGGAGGACTGAAAGCTGCGTGCCAGGCCCAGAGGGTGGTGATCAGTTAGAGGCTGGTAACCAGTGCTATACTCCAAGGGACAATATTAGATCAATATACCAGAGTACTGTGCTGACATCCAGACCTTGAGAAAGGAGGCTGGAGAAAGGGCTCACAGGAACCCCATGAAATTTAACAAGTTCAAAGTCCTGAATCCGGGGAGGTACAGGCTGAGGGCCAACCAGCTGGAACACAACTTGGCAGGAAAGGACTGGGGGTCCTGGTGGACACCAACCTGAATATGAACCAGCCATGTGCGCTTGCCACAAAGATGGCAAATGATATCCTGGGCTGCAGGAGAAGTGCTGCCAGCAGGACAAGGGAGATCAGCTTTCCCACTAACCAGCACTGATGAGATCCGTATGGAGGATTGGGTCCAGTTCTAGGCTCCCCAGTACAAGAGAGACAGGGACATTTAGAGAGAACGCAACAAAGGGGCCATGGTGATGATGGAGGGACTGGAATATGAGGAGAGGCTGAAAGACCTGGAGCCCTTCAGCCTGGAGAAGAGAAGGCTATGAGGAATTTCATCTATGTGTATAAATACCAGATGGGGGATTAAGAAGAGGGAGCCAGGCTCTTTCCAGTGCTGCCCAGTGACAGGACCAGCGACAGTGGACACAAATTGAAACACAGGAGGGTCCCTGTGAAACACTCTTTTACTGTGAGGGTGACCCAGCACTGGCACAGATTGCCCAAGGAGGATGTGGAGCCTCTACCCTTGGAGATACTTAAAAGCCATCTGGACATGGTCATGGGCCAAAGCTGGTTGTAGGTTGCCCTGCCTGAGCCGAGAGGTTGGACCAAGCCACCTCCAGAGGTTCTTTCCAACCTAAACCATTCCAGGACTGTTAGCACTACAAAACGGCATCAGTCTCTCTTTGTCCATAATCTCCAGTCTGATTTAAATAACCAAGCACTTGCCTTTCCTCAGAATGACACATGGAAATAGGCCAATCCTTCTAACCAAATCTAGCAAATAGTTTACATGCCATTTTAGAACTAAACTGCCTCCCCGGGTGGACTGGAACATATCAAGTTGTTTGTGAACAGACAAACACAGGTGACAATTACTCTATGTGTCTGATGGGTTTGGTGCTGCGATTTTTCCATTTCCTTCCCTGATCTGTGGATTCACAGAAGTTTTCCAGAGGTAACAGTCTTTTATTAGAAACACCACACGCATCAGCTTCTGTATTATATGTTTGAACTCGTCTTTTTCAGATCTGTCAGAAGCACTTCTGGAATGTACAGACCAAAAGCCATTGGCTAATGGCATCAGGGTGTTTCATCTCATTAGAGAGCCACACTAGAAGACCAAGCACAACCATTTCCTTCCATCCTTAAGAGCTCTGATTTGCTACAGGTGTCAGAGCAAGAATGAAGAGGAAGCCACAGTGTTTTCTTCCCAGGTGCTGTCAACCCTTTCAAGAATCACTGTTAGAAACAGTGAAAAGAGCAGAGAAAGACTGTTGCCACAGCATGAGGTTTTTAATAGTAGTTGAAGGACCACAGCCTGCACAACTGTGAAGAACCATCTTCCTGAAGTATTCCTATTGCAGCTAAGACATTATGCAGGACATTTTCATTCACGTGTTTCACATTTCATCTTTGTACTGTCCTTGTGCCAAAATAAACCTAAAAAATTGTCTAAACATTATACAAATAATTGAGTATAGATTACACAGATACACAAAAAATGTATTAATTCTGCTCTGCACGCAACAGTTTACAGACAATTGAGAGGATTTGGATTATCTTATTAATATTTAATGATATGATTAAATGCCTTTGATAAAATTATTAAGAAATCCAAAGACTAATTAAATTATCCACATATTACATACACTAATCAAGTAATAATTATCTAATGACAATAAGTACTTAATAAACTTTACAAAACTAATCATACTCACCAACAAGTTTTTTAATTAACTGGGCAAACTCTAGGATAGTGTGCTCTTCTGGGTTTCCCTACAAACATAAGAGATGCTCATTTCAATAACAATTAAACACCTTACAACATGCTAGACATGAGACAGTTCCAACAGTGGCATGTTAAACTCTGAAAAAGCTAAATATTAAGCTTTATTCTACTTAGTTAAAAGAAAAAAAAAACAACAACTTTGACAAGCTCCTTACTCATTAGAAAATTTGTCCTCCATTATATTCACATTGGTAATTCAGTGTATGTAGGGAGGTGCTGTTCCCCCCTCCCCCCCAAAAAAAGTCAGTCTGTAGAGAGTTGGCAATCACAGTAAAGGCCTATGTCACTGAGCAGCCCACACAGCCACATCAGCTGGAAATCTGGATTCAAGGACTGTGCCCAGTTGAGGACAGATATCATGAAAAATTATGCTAAGTTCTTGGCTCATCCAAAGTTAGGAAACCAAACTCACTTAGCTGCAAACAATTGCTTCTGCATCTACTGTAGCTTACATATCAATACATATGGGCTACTTGCTTCCCTATACAATATTCCTTTCCTTTTTTTTTTAACCAACTTGCACATAATTTCCTGATCAACATTTCAGAATCAAATGCTGAACGCTTTCTGCTATCATTAGCTCACCTTCATCAGACTCAATTCCCTCCATTCCTAGCTTTCTTTATTTCAAAACACTTCTTTACCACATCTCATTTGACCTAAAGCTGAGCACTTAAGATACATATAGATTTAAATACTGAGTTTTCTGAAGAGAAGGAGTGTGGTTAGAGTTTAAATGTATCAGCATCTGGATAGAAACACAGAAATTAATTCATGGCCACAGGAAAAAAGGAAAATCTAGCAAACAACTGCTCTACAGAGCTGAGTATCTGATTTGGCCGAAGTTGGCATACACAAGAAATGACTTGGGATATGCATCCTTTTTCTATTCTTAAATCCACCACTAAGAATAAGGTGACAACAAACAAGACAGATCAAAAATCTTACTAGACAAGTTAAGTTCCAACCTTTTAAACAATACCAGAGAACTATATCATAAAACACTATCACATTTTCCTCGAATCTAGGGTAGTATGAAATGATTTCTAATTATCTTGAGTTAAGTATTCCTTCAGTGCTTTTTTCCACTAAAATCAGTCTTCAATCATTTTCTTGGTGCACTTTGTGTGTGGCCCCCACACATTTTTTTCCTTCGTATTTTAATTACATACATTTTCTTGCTAAAATGAAAAACTCCAGCAAATTTATTCTGCTCTTGGAACTGTAAGATCTCAACATCTAGGGGCTTAGTCTTCTTATTTACAAAGAGCGTACATGAGAGAATATGTTCTTCATAATGGAAAGATTTTTTTGGTTCCATTTATTTTTTCTAGAAATCAGTATCAGTGACAAGGAGGAAAGCCACTTGTGGTAGTGTTGACCAGTGCACAGTAACTCAGGAGAGTGGAGCACTCATACTCACCAAGTTGACAGGACTGCTGACATTGCTGTTCATCAATGCCACCAACCCGTTCACAAGATCACTGCAAAAGAGGGAAGAACAGATTGAGGCAATTTCCACTTCTACATAAATAATATTCTTGTCTAAAAAGAGCTGACTCCTAAGAGCTCCAGTAAAACAGATCAGGCAGCTGAGGAATGCTGAAATCAGATTTCAATGGGTGCATGTTTTCTTGAGTGTTTGTATTAAAAAATGATTAATATTTCAGCTTCTCTCCAGTATCCAAGCGTATTTGGAGGCTGATTTCCAATGCATTTCAAACAGAATAGAGCATGTTGTAACACAGAGGCACATAACACTACCACCTACTTTGCAGCCTGTTGTTTGAATTGTCTTCTCATTTTCAAAAATTCTTAAACCAAGTTAAAGAAACAGTATTTCAGTGTTATTTTCCCCCAGCAATATAACCCAAAGTTATTTTGGATTATTAGCCACAAACTTAGCACCTTGGCCCTTGACCCAGATCCTTTTCTTTATGACCTATAACCAGGAAAGGAATGAGTACTTTGACCTGATGGAGTTTATTCAACATCTATTACTGCTGATACTACTTTCAGCAGAGGGAAAGAACATATCCAAGCAAAGAATGGTTAAAACAACCCAGAAGTCCAGCATAGTTCTTTTTAGCTTTTTTTCTGTGCACAGTTTGCACACCAACCACAGCAGTCCCAAAGACACGAGGTGGCAGCATTGCATCAAAATGCAAGGAAGTGACAAACTGCTCAGCTCTAAAAACTTGTCTGTTACTTGCTGTCTCTGGAAGGGAAGAGCACATTAGTATCTCAAGTAAAATTCTATACCAATTAATGTTTTCCTTCTTGATACTTTTAAAAACTTCTGTGTCTCCCTTCTTAAAGTAAAGCTGGCTCCTAAGAGCTCCAGTAAAGCAGATCAGACAGCTGAGAAATGCTGAAATCAGATTTCAATGGGTGCATGTTTTTTTGAGTGTTTGTATTAAAAAAAGATTAAAAAAAGTAAAGCAAATGCACATGCATACAAAGCTGACCAGGCTAATAGAACCCTGAAGTAAATTATCAGCCAGTACAAACAAGGCTTACCTGACATACTGGAATGCTCTTGTCTGAGTTCCAGGTCCATAGACCTAAAACCATATGAAAAATAGGAAAGTTAATAAATATAGAAGTCTTCTCTAGCCCAATTATCTTTTCCTTACCATTCTAGAAAAACGTCTCAAGGAGAAACACTTGAGACACAAGCTCAGTGTTACAGGAAGTCTCCTCAGATTGCTTGCAGAGCCTTTGGCAAAGTATCAGTTCAGTGAAGGTCGTCTTCCTCTTGGATCTGTCTCCAGTAAACATAACCCTAGGCATTTTGTTAACCAGAATTCTGCATGAAGGAAACATTCTCAGGGGTGTAGGACAGAGTGATGCTTTGTGCTCTCCTGGAACACTGAAAGAAGGTGCAGCCTGCACTCAGCCAGAAAAGAGTGCCAAATATTTAAAGCAAACTTCAGACTACTAAGATGTGGTTATGAGCATTTTTGATTTGCTCATTAACAACGACCAGCTTCAAAAAGACCACTAAATGTTAGCGGTCTCTAAAAAAAATTGTCAAGAGAAACAGAACTGTGTTTAAAGCAATCAGGACAAAAAAAAATATCAAAAATTATGTGGCTCTAAATATTACTATCTAGGGAAATGGGAAACAGAGTGATTTCTAGATGATATGACTCACAAAGTCACCTGTACGGATTTGCATCGAAACCGTAGAAGGGGAAAAAAAAAAGTCTCCTCAGATTACGTGCTGGTACTTTGGAGCAAGTTGCTGAAGTTCAAACAGACATTAATGTATACTTAAAGTGAACAGAATGGTATTTGATACCATTATTTTTTTCAGTTTAACTGAGTGCAGTACTAAAGTCTCTAGAACATGAACACTTACATTCCAAAAGCTACCAGCAGGCACATTTAAGTGGTGAAAACATTTCAGTTTAACTGGGGACACACATCTTACCAACAACCTGCTACAACAGAAAGGCTTTTGGAAGGACAGAATAGAAAGCATGCTTGTTTTCCTCGAGGACAGAAAGGACAGTACAATTGGTACACAGGCCATCTGTTACTTTGTAAGCCTTGTGCTCTCCAAGGCTGATTCAGAGCCCAAAAGAATTCACATTTCAGTACACATTGGGTAAGATCAGAGGTCTAAGAGTTTACCCAAAAACTGATTTGGAGAGGAATGCACCAGGAGCACACCGACAGCCTGATGGACTCCCAAACAAACAGGAAGCAGATTTATGTATTTATATAGAGCTTCCTGCATTTAGCTTTACTTTTAGCTTGTGGGATAAGCTTTACAGAACTAAGTATTTGTACATGATTTTTGCAAAGTCACCCGTGTGATTATCTTTCCCACATGCGAGCAGTGGCTTGAAAATACAATATAGGTTCTATCTCTCAATTTCTCTTACTAAATCCTTCCTTTACAATAACAAAACAACAATCGTCGTGTTTGCATAGGCCACAATTTCTACAAATCAGTGACACTGTCCTCTCAAAAGATTATTTACACCATTTGAACAAGTACTCTGAACCAAGAGACTGAATACACAGAGTTTCTAAAGAGACACACTTGGTATTCCTGTCAGCCAAATTCTGTGATGATACAAGAGTAAATGTTTTTTAGGTATCAGCCACTGCTTACTGCTGATAATTCATTTTATTTGACTTGGTCGGCTGAAGAACTCTCCCCTTACTTCTTTTCTCAGATCCAGTAATTTTCAACATCAGAGTTATTCCCTACAGAACAGTGATGTTGGGTAAAACATTCTGTTTTAACACCTATTACAATTACGGTCATGCTAAGGTTTAGACAGCATGGCAATTATAGAAATTAAATAAAAGCTTCCAGTGTCCCCACCCACAGAAGACCACTGACTCCAGAATTCTCTTATTGATGCTCTAAAATAGTCCATGGACCATATGTTTTAAAACAAGATAAGTGCTTCATATTTTGTAAGGCTTCGCAAAACTTCCAGTTAGCATTCTCACTCTGATATTATCAAAGTTTAGAGTACTACTGACAATAAAACTTCAGAAACTATGCATGAATCAAAAAAACATTTGACAGGCCAAATATGGCAATAGCTTGCTATATGTACTGGGGACTAAACCTAAAAAATGGAAATACGTTCTGCTCCTCTATAAGCCAGTAAATTTTCTAAACAGCATTTAGAGGCTCAGACTTTATGCCCAAGGATGACATCCTGGAAACATCAACACTGACAAATCAGCACACGGCCACACCCATATTTTGATACAAGCAAGTCCTACGAGGATCAAAAGTATCAAAACAAGAAGCTCCCCTTTCTTGTTTGCTTCTATTTGTTTAGTGTCTTCCAATAAGCAAGTTTGGGGAGACACCTGGGTAAGAAAATGAAACTCCTTCTGCAGGAATTTAAGTTCCCTTTTTTTAATGTTTCGATAGGAAAAAAGCACTGACCCACATGGTTATGCTGTCTATGTAGTGCTAAAGGGATTCCTGTCAAGGACTAGGTAAGCCGGGCTCACTGGTTTAGTCAGCTACCCAAGACTAAGCCCTGAGATCTACACTTTTAATGCTGATGTAAATGGCAGACTAAATGTCATATGCCCCAGTAAATACTGTCCAGTAAATTACAGTCAGCGTCACACAATAGCTGCCGTACACGAAGCACTAACAGTGATTCCTACAAAAGCAGTAAACCTCTGGGGGAAAAATTACATCTTTAGGAGAGGTGGCAAACACAGCACTACTGTAGGCTTGTTACTCTGAAATATCCACAAGCCTAAACCAGGAATTTAGCAAAGGCTAGGAACAACAGAGTAGCCAAGATTTGTCACTGAGGACATTAAAAAACAGTAACAAATTGCCTAAGTGACCAATCATTGTTAAATAGCAAGCAAGCAAGCAAATGCTGACCTCCAGAGAAGATCAATCTTTCAAGAATTATCAGTATACTTAAGTCAGATGATGTGCATTGCTTTGCAGAACATACATAACTCAAACTCCTTCAATTTTCTTTCTTTTTACTGTAAAGAGTTCTAGATTTCACTCTGCCAGTAGGGTAGTATCTACCACCAAAGTTTTGCAGGGAGTAGTCATACTTTGGCACACTATTTGAAAAAGACTAAAGTTAGAGGAGATCTATCACAGGACACCAAGCTTCATCTTGCTTGGGCATGACTTATTCCCTGGCCTAAACTCTTCAATGCTCTGTCCAGTGTCAGATTTTGCTCTGCAAGAATTACAGTAGTGGGAGCTGCCACAAAATGGTCATCCTTTTTCTCCTTGGATTGTCTGCTTCTTCTTAGAGAAATTCCTTACGGGACTGTGGATTTTGCTCATATCCCCAATACAAAGAATGCTGAAATGTTTGTGCAGATTGCAACTGGTAGCCTTGTTTCTTTCTGGGAAAGAAAGATCAACCCCATTGACAGAGCACATCTTCGGACATGTAATTCCATACATTTAAGTTTGGAACACTGGAACACTACATTTTGGAGGAGGGGAATATCTCCAGTATTGTCTAAAATCTATCCTCATCTGCAACACATGAGGACAGGATATAAAGGTGAATGGTTCTTCATATCACCAGGAGGTCATCACTTACTGTTAGTGGTTCTCCCTGGAGAGCTTGTAGGATAAAATTACTGACAACTCGTCCATCATTCATATGCATTCGAGGACCAAAGGTATTGAATATTCTGGCAACCCTCACTTCAACTCCTTCCTGCAGCCAAAGAAAAAAGAATTGTTACCTCCTTAGTAAAAGCGTCTTTTTCCCTAAAAGTGTAAACCCTCCCCTGACAAAAAGGTTTTGAAGAATCCCTCTTTCAGCTTTAACACGCGTTATTTTCTAATAACGAAACACTTCAAATCTCTCTTCAGCCCTCCTGAAAAATGTAGTACATACAGCAAGGTAATTTATACTAGTTCTCAGTATTTGTAATGCAAATCTAAATCAGTGCTAGAACAGCTCATGATTTTAGCACATGCATTTTCTTCCACAAAGAACTTTAAGATTTTTCAATAACACCCTTCCAATAACAACTTATTTCACTTGGAACTTAGCTACTTTTTTTTGCATGAGTGAAGTCTCACAATCACCAGATATAGTACCAAGGTAGCATTTCCATAGATTACAAAAGTCCATACTTCAGAAAAGCTGAACATGTCAGAGAAGTTATCTTTTACAAAGGCCAAAAAGTGGCTTTGTAACCACGGCCACAATGTTTTCTAGTGCCCTTCTTATCAGGCTGTGTAAATGCATGCATTACAATCAAAGTCTTCAATGGCATAGCTTCTGCCAAGAAACATTTTTATCATCTCCAGAAGTCCTTTCTACAGAGTATTTTGCAAATCTTCAAAGCAAAATGCAACAAATATGTGAAATTGGAACCTTTTTGGACAAAGCATTTTAACAGTTAGAGACTGTAGACTGAAGTAATCTCTCTTGAGTTACTTTGATTGACACATTCATTTGGACAAGCCATAGTTTATGATAAAGCCTAGAGAAAAGATGTTTGGCCCTTGTGAGCTAAAACAGGATACTGCTGAGTTCAGGGCAATATGGTATGCTGTAAGCAGATAGATGCTACCATCTGAGAGTGACAGTCACAAGGTACGGAAGAAGGTGTCAACCTCAGGCTTATGTATCCTCCTCACATTACCACCTCTCAGAAAAAGACATCCTTATATCAGTTACAGGAAAAATTTCGTCTGAAGAAAACTTTTTGTGCTCTGATTCAACTGAAGTCACAAACACAGTGCTCTGGAGCTGCAAACATTCCTTCCATACCTATTCCTTCAGAGGATACACAGAACATCTAGTATTTTCTAGGTATTTTACTAAGGCTTAGACCAATGCTTGCTGTTGTCTGGGAAGAGGGTGCATGTGGAAGAAGTGTTTTGTTGGTACATTTGTGGCCTGAAAGCTGCAGCTCACATACATTTCACTCAGAAGAGACCTGGAAGCACATTTTTCTTGGAAATAAATGTAGCTTCATGCACAAGAGACACTTGCAGGAAAATGTGAGCTTCTCTCTTAGGTCTCCAAATGATAAATAAACAAATGAATCCTCAAAGATGTTTTGTGAAAGCAGTAGCTAGCTTTTTGAACGTGAGAGACAGGCAAAAGGGACATTTAATACATCAGCTATTACTTGGTGTTGAGAAATCAGAAACACCAAGTAGTACAGGTAAAGCCCAACACCTCCTAGTACGGAGAAAGTCAAACAACATTCAATTCCATTTAGCTGCAGGTAACATTTCATTTGTCATGATCAAACCTTGTTTGCAACTGCAACTAAATGGTAAACTAACAGGAACAAGGGAGGTAACTATTGTGCCACAGGAAAAGATACAGTCTTTGCCCAACAACAAGCTTGTATTCACAACAGAGCTAAAAAAATAACCTCACAACATCCACTGGGTCCTTCCTGCTTAAAGAGACTCTGGAAAGAGCAGAAGTCCCTTTCCACGCAAAATGCATCAGCTCTATTTCTTGTTAGCTAAAAAAGTACTGCAGTGTAACATTTCAAATGTATACTTCCAGCAGCACAGTACAGAACCATTCCCGAAGCCTTCGCAGTATTGGAAAGACACACTCTTAGAGAGGTGCTCCTTCTTCTGTTTTTCCCAGCACTTTATCTTAAAAAGGACACTGACTCCTTCAGGAAGGGGCTTTATTTCATGTGGGCTTTCCACAAACTACCATTAATAACAAGTGCAGAAAATAAGGCACTTGGAAGCTAGCACTCAAGATAAAAATAACTCATTCAACAATGCTGACCAAAAAGCCTCTCTTGCACTGCACAAGCTACAGCAGCAGCCTTGTTTTCCAATATTGGCTGGAAACTAGCAAGGGATCTAGAAAAGAAAAACAACATATTCTCTACAGGCATTTACTCACAGTCACAATGAATCCATTATTTCTTCTCCCTTCTATTTATTCACCTCACCCCACTGTAATGTTGTCTTTTAAAATGAGTAACTTTTTATTTATAGTGTCATCTAGCAGTGCTTTTCTCTGCAGCCTACTGCTTTGAAAAAACTATTTTCTATGCAGCTAAATTTTCATTTGGCCCTTTAAAACCAGAATCTGTCTTCCCACAGATAAAGAGATTTTGGAGCCAGTAACTTAAAAATTGTTGTAAGTCTCCTTTTGCTGTTTCATGAACATCTCATTTGAAGTGATCCTTTTTATACCCTGAGTAACTCTACTCCTTTTTGTATGAATTGTCTATGTCTTAGCTATGTCCCGTTACTCTGAATATTATCAACAAGATGTAGTAGTGACTGACTACCTCTACCATATTCCCACTATTAAAGTCAATTACTTCCCCAGGTTTGCAGCAGTAAGTCATGTATAGTATTTTATTACCTCCTAGAGAAAGGAGAAAAACCTCTTTGGCTCATATTTATACTGCTAAATGAAAGAGAGCTTGAGATTTATCCCTAATGCTGAGATCAAATGCGATCAACTGCCTTCTGTCCTCACAGTTTAAGACAATGCCTTCCTACAGCAGATTGATCAGAAAGAAAATTCCTTGAGCAATCCAAAGAAGAGCCTGAGAGAAAGATCATAGAACGCAGGATTGTGGATTACCAAAACACTTCAGCTCACTCTATTATTTATCAGTATTTCTTCACAGAGACTGTGCCTGTACAGATGAAAAGAACCAGCAAAGAAGCAGGAAAGATACTTATGGCTTATGGAGATACCTCCTCTGAATAAGTACTCAAGATTATTCTATAGCTGTCAGTCAAAACGTAGCATTAGTTATCCAGTCTCCCCCGCAAAACAAAGCCGTCCATGGTTTTCAGCATGAGTCTTTGCCAGTGCTTTAGTTCTAGAGATCCCAGATCCAGAAAGTATCAAGGCCATCAAGGATGCTATAATAACTTCTTAATTTAAAAAACCATATTTTAATTTTAAAAGCTTTTTAAGAAAAGGTATCTCCTTGTGTTGACTGTCTTAGAAAATAGATCAATACAATTCAAATGCCAAAAGTTTCTTTTAACCAAAACAACTTGAACATGGTATGTTGTGCCTAATTCACAAGGGTATCAGGCAAGCTTCTATTAATTACTGGTGCTTCCTTCTTTGCAAAGTCTGTGGATTTATCTGAACAGCAAGTATGAGTTAGAACTCCCTGTGTACAAAATCAGGAAAGGAAAAGCTACATATGTCTGCTCTCCAGCAGGCAACTGGAATTAAGAACATCTGCTGGGGAAGTCCAGACAGTAGCACGGGTATCACTGTGACCTAATACAAATCTTTACCAACATCTCAGCCAAAATTACTTCGATTGTTGCCTGCATTCCTTGCTCTAATAGTCACTTTCCTACTGATTCATATTCTTTCCCATGTGTTTCAGAGATCATTAACTCCCAAAATTGTTCCCAAACCCCTGAATTGCAATCACAGCAGAATTACTAGCACAGTGTTCACTGGATACATCTATGATGTGCTTAAGCTACTATACTCCACAATGAGGCTGGGTCCTAGGAATTTTATTTAAAGTACTGTCAATTGTATAAATAAAATGCCATTAATACTCGGTTACTAATAGCTTTTTAGTAATGTTTTGCAAAAACAGTGATGCTGAGATCGGAATTTCATAAACACTAAAGCTCCTAAACAAGCTAGGAAGGACAGCCTCAATCATCCATCTATACTTTGGGCATAATGCAGGTCCCTGAACACAACCTACAATTTTACGGTTGAAATGTTACCATGCTTGTAGTTCACTACTTCAGCTATTCTAAGGCAATTCCAAAACTATCACTTAATGTGATAGCTGTATCACAACCAAGCCCATTTCTTACCACCAAAGCTTTCAGAGTCACATAGGTGGTATGAAAAAACGGATGAAGAAAGTGGAAGGAGAAGAAAAATTCGCCTGTAACATTCACTAGTGACCTGAAGCGTTTCAGCTCTGGAGAATTTCTTTACAGGCCAGTAGTATAGGAAAAGAAAGAAATCTAGTTCACAAACACTCCTAATACGCACAGCATTTAAATTGCTGTGTATTTTTAGTTACAACACATCCATGCAGATGATGCAAATCTCTGTCATGAATGTAGTATCAGATTCTGGTCAGTATTTAAATTAACCAGAGTATTGGAGCAAACATTAATACCTAGATTTCCAGGTAGCTCCAGCATGCCAAATGCAATTTTTTTAAGGTTGAACAGATAACTGAATGGCAAGTCCTGAACAAAGCACAAAATTCACACTGCGATACTATGCGCTGAAACTCCCCTCCCACCACTTTTTCAGGTGATAAAGTCAAGAAATGCTTAATTCATAAAGTCAAAATAAGTGAACAAAACAACGCTGCCAGCTGAAAAGAATGTACCAAAAATGCCTTGGTCCGAACAGGCTACTGAGGAATTCTGACAACAGCAAATAGTCAACTTTGACTAGATTCAAAAAGGCTGTCTGGAAGTATAATGTAGAAGTTTAGTTTTACTTCACATTTTTTGGAAAAACTATTAGGTATTTAAGGTACCTAGCAATGTGCACACTGATGGAAATCTTTGTAAGAAATGACCAAAAAATGCAAAATAACTTTGCCTGTTTCATCTTTTTTTTGAAGCTGAGAGATTCTGGAAATACTTCAGCCTGAAATACTGCAGATCCTACCATTTGGGGCTAGGTCATTTCTACTGAAAATCCTCTTAAAACACAATGCTTATTTGCATAGAGGAAATCAGACCTTCTCACTAGCAAAAGAATAAGGTTTCCTCCACTAATAACAGCATATCACCCAAACACTACCCACCCTCCTCTTCCCCTCACACCAGCTCAATGGTGTTTCAGAATATATCTGAACATTGGACAAGCTTGGGCAGACTTCTCTAACCCATAATAAAATACAAGAAATATGTCACAGAGCTGCCTCTAGGACAGACAGCTCATTTGCATCATGAGTTTTTACTTAATGTGTGCACTGCAGTTCCACCTTACAAACCTTTACTATTCATTGTAAATCCTCATAAAATTTATGAGAAGCTTTCATGACTTATCTCGTAGTTTTAAGATACAGCCCATGATTTTAAAAATTACCTGCTCATGCCCTTCTAAAAGAATACTGCAGTGTGCACCACAAACCTGCAAAAAATGCAACACCCTACAGCACAAGAATTTCTCATAAAAACTGCAATCTTCAACTGTAAATAGGTTTCCAGACTGACAAGGAATATTTTGGTACAGTGAAATATTGGAGACATCATCCTGAACAAGAGCAGTATCACCATGTTGGACCTTAAATGATTTAAAAGAGAACAAAGGAGACAGAACCACTGCCTCCTCTATCTGGTAGAAGAGAGAAGACAAAATTACTACAACCTCTATACTACAATACCATCTCTAAAGTCGTATCACTTCAGCTTGATTCTGTTTTCAAAGTTTATAAAAGCACTTAGAATTTTATAATTTAAAGGTTTTAAATTCTATAGAATATCCTATGTTTGATTTATACTTTTGTATATTAAGGCTGCAAATAACAAGAAATACTGATACAATTTTCTTTAGTGTGCCACATTTGCTAATTGAACAATCTCCTAGAGCCTAGCTGAAGCACAATTAAACAAGACTTACATACAGGTAAAGAGTCACTGCCACATTAGTTAATGATGAATTTCTACTTGCTGGTTATGAAACTCAAGGAAACTGGCATTTATAATTTCCCAAACATATTTTAAACTGCATTTTTATCTTCACGTTACTGTCTTTGTCTGAAAACAGGCATTACACAGCTAGGTATTCATTAAGGTCTGTGTTTATACCTACATAATTTTAAGACATTTCAAAAGTGCTTAAAACATATTGCTTCTATATAAGTACTCATTAAAGACTTTCCCCATTCTTATCTGTATATTCTGATTTTGATTATGCTCCTTCAACATTCCACATTTATCAGTAATGGCCTTATTCAGCCCCATTGACTTCTCAGCACACTAAGGTCACCTCAGTTTAATCTGTCTAAAAACTATTTACTATACTGAAAGACATATTACACCTATTAAGAAGACTAAAGCACATTTTCTACGAGAAGACTGCTCATTTGAAAACACACAACAGATGGGAGCAATAAAACCTTCCCATTAAAGAAAACAGATTTTGCGACAACAGAGTAAGGGTTCCGACTTACTCAAGACGTTCTCTTTTGCCCTCCTACTCCTAAATACACATATTCCAGTCTTGCCACACACTGGCCTTCAATAATTGTAGAAAAAACACCAAATCTGATGCAAGTTTAATACCTGCTTCATGTATGCATAGCACATGGTCTCTGCAACGCGCTTTCCTTCATCATAGCAGGCTCTTGGACCTATTGGATTCACATGGCCCCAATAATCCTCATTTTGAGGGTGAACTTCAGGATCTATGGGGAAAAAAAACCACCTTAGATTATGATGTATCAAAAGATGACTGTATATGATGAAACTTTCAGTAGAGCATTTGTGTTAACACAAATCACCACAGCTTCTCTCTGAATTCTGCGTTTTACACAATCTTACATTTTAACACAATTTCTTTAAAGGGCAATCACTTGAATCATGAAAACAGCAGTAACAGAAGATGAAAGACTTGTAAAATAATGAGTGCAAGCAAACAATAGCCAGCAACCGCCTTCCCTATAAGAGTGTGTGAATAGAGGGTTAAATTCAACTCTTCTCTGCAAAGACAGACTACCCCAAGGATATGACTTTTACCTAATGTGCTTCAGAGGAAACATTATAGGTTATGCAGGCAGCAGTTATGTAGGAGGCATTATATGTTATGTAGGAAAATAAAGCATATTCAAATTTCACAAAATAGGAAACAAGGAAAGAAAAATGGAGAAAATAGAGATGTCCTGCATTTCTTAAAGAGATAAGAGTGATGTACCACAAAGTACTTACATTTCTTCTATTTTACCCTAAGCATTTTTACTAGCTATCACTGGGCACAATCAGGTTAGACAATCCTTTGGTTCGATCCAGTACAGAAGTTCTTGATTGTAAAAAACAAACAACCAAACATCAATCACCTAGGAACCTTGATGGTGTGTGCTTCATATGCTTGAAAAAATACAAACACTTGGTTAAATTTCCCCCTTGGCTGTCTTTAAGATGGTGTAATTTCTACTGGGTTTAAAGTTTGCATACGTTACTACAGAACTTCCTAGTGTCGAAAGCTAATTTTTGAAACAACCTTGACAGTCAGTTCTGATTAAACCTTCCTGATTTTATGCTGCTCAGACATGATTATGGATGAATTTGTGCCATGTGAAAGCCACAGAGCAACGGTAAATGCATGGAAGTTCTACATGATTATAAAAGCCCACAGCAATCTTAAAAGGGCCTGAAAAGATGCTGTGGGAAGGGAGATACTCCAGAAGAGAGTTTGCTCAGTTAGAGAAGAGTCCTTGGGGCTACCACTTTTCTCTGTAGAGCCTGACCATGGATAATCTAAGGCTTGGGAGGCAGTAGGAACACTGCACATGCTCAAGCCACTTTGGCTGGCCAATCATCTTAGTGATCTCTTGCTTGGGCATTTACTTTGAATCTTCTTGACTGAAGTTGCTCCACCAAAATTGTAAATCCAGAGGCGTGTTCTTTGTCCTTCACCACTTCTTGCTCACAAAGCTTTGTATCTTGTAACACAGGTGACCATTTTTTGTTTACTTGTTTGTTCTTTACAGCCACGACTCAAATCTACTCCCATTGAGCAGGGTACTGTGCCTATGTATCTCCACTAATCTTGTAACACTGCTATTATCAATTATGCAATAGTTCAGAACAGAAGGAAGTTTCTCTAGCAGGCACAGGGTCTGTTACACACCCAAGGAAGTACCAAAGATTCTTGCTGCATCCAGCCACCATTCTATCCATCATTCTTTCACTCCTTCAATTCTAACAGTAAGAGGAGGATGGAGAGCACTGCCAAATATTACATTTTAAGAGACACCAGAAGAACCTGCATGCACAACCAGTATTTTCTTAGCTTGGAGGTTACATCCTGGTCTCTCACCCACCACAGCAATTGCTAAATCTTAACAATACAATTCCTATGTGATGGGAAAAAGATATGCATATTTACTATTGAAATGATCTTTCTTCTCAGGTTTTCATTATAGCATCTGGACTTTAGAGTACAACACTCAATTTCCCCACAAGCCCTTTGGAAAAAGAAACGTAAACCAGGACACACGAAACGTACAGACAACACCCCAAGTCTTCTGCCACCACACTTGACTAGAAACATAAAGCAAGCACTGTAAATGCCCTTCTCACATTTTAAACTCTAAGAAGAATTTCTCATAAAAAAGCAAGCTATGACAGTGATGAAAATCTACCATTCTGGTATCTGACAAAAGATGTGTAAATATCCTTTTACACAGTCATATCTGAAGAGCTCTAAATATTGTTTTATTCTTCTTACCTCCATAAACCTCTGATGTAGAGGCCAGCAGCAGCCGTGCTCCAACACGTTTAGCTAAACCTAGATAGTGGGCAATGGGGAAAGAAGAACATAATTAGAGCAAGTGCAAGAATCTTTCACTCATGTTAGCTGTTTAAGTGTGATCCTGTTTTAAATGTTTTTAAAGAGAATTCGATTTCTCTCACTAGGCAAATTTAGCTGTAAATCACATCCATAGCTCCCACTCCCAGACTAGAAAACTTAAGAAACAGCAGAGTAGCACCTGCACGTGATGTGTTTGCTTCTGGGACCAGCAGTTGCACTGAATCAAGATCCAAGAACTTAATCTATTACAACCTAAATAAAGGTCAAGGAAGCATTCCACTTAGGAAATCGGGATCTTGAAACAACACAGTATATTATGATTACCAAATCCTTCTTTACATAGATTAAAGACAAGTGATGTAAAGAAACTTATACAGAATAACTTGTTATAGGACAAACATCAATAATTTCTCCTTTGTTATACCCTTTTAAACTGCTTGGATGATCCTACACATCACTTCAGATTATCCTGCATTCCATTTCAATGGCTTTCTGGTCTTCAAGTTGGCACAACAAATCAAACAAATCTCTCACCTGAGCCATTCTGGTACCTCAACAGCTTCTGAATCATTTGATTCTCTGAATTGTACTCTCTAAAGTATCACTCAAATAAGAAACTCAGCTATGCTAATGCTCAGTTTTTCTGACTCATAACAACTCTAAGGATCACTAACACACAGATCAGTCTGCATCATATACCAAATGGCACAAAGATGGGAGGAAAAAGTCATGAAGGCTTGAGGTCTTCTTTTCACAGACCCATTCCCAGCATCAAAACTAACAGACAAAGCAGAAAACATTGCCTTGTAATTATCCAGCATGAAGCTAGACATTAAACACTCTTTCAAAATTTGCTAGCCAAGGCATGCACAAGAGGGTGCAGTACTCTTGATGTCTGGAGTTTACAGAACCTGTGCAGCTCCACCTTGTTCATTGTTTGCTGAGGTGGAAAGGAACAGTTACTTATGGTAATCATGGGAATGTTCCACAGTCACCAAAGTGAAAACTGCAGTCATGAACACAACCATGCTACAAAATCCCATGCTCTTAATTGTTCCAGTGACTTCTTGCACACCCCATACCCAACTTACAGGCACAAAGTTCTTGTGCTTTGACAGCCATGTTGTCAGTGTTCGTTTGCAGACATATTTAAAGGAAAAGCATAAAAATCTTCAAAGAGGGTAAAAATACCCCCAACCTTATTTTGCTTCAAGAAACAACTTTTTAAAATGTACAACTCATTTGCTTCATCCTCTCCTCTCCCCAGCAACTCTGTCGGGATTATATGATGTCTAACCGAGTTAAGCAATAAAAAAAATTCCACTTACCCAGCATGTTTAATGTCCCAATAGTGTTGGTCTTCAATGTTTTTATAGGATTATACATGTAATTTGGAGGAGAAGCAGGAGATGCTAGATGATAGATCTGGTCCACTACAGAAAAATGGAGGGGAGAGCATTATTATTTTCCCACGTAACATATTAAATGAGAAAGCATTAAAGTCAAGAAACAAGTATTCCTTTGTGCATTTCCTAGCACTGGAACCCAGCCCTTCCTGTATTGCTGCCTACAGATGATATGTACATAAACCTGTTGCAACTCCAAGAAAAACTTAATTTTTAGTAAAACAAAACCTAGAGCATAATGTAATGTATCAACACTGTTGACACGGATATAGATGTCTGTGTTCACATTTTCCACTTATAAAAAACTTAGCTGAGTACCTTGGAAATGTTTAGAAGCTGCAAAAGTATTTGCAACATTCTGTTACCCTCAAGTTTTTAAGAGGCTACAAGCTTCAGAGTATTTTTCTGAAACAGACTCTGAAGCAAAAATGGTAGAAATATTTTTTCAATTTGAGGAGAAAATATTTGGGAAAATTAAATACTGTATTTTTATTTCTAGACCATCCATCAGTGAAACATTAATGGGCTTTGTATCATTTATATATTGAATATACATGGCAAGATAAAAGCATGCAACTTTTGTCTTTTTTTTTCCTGTTACTTTTATATATATGCAATGCTTTGGATAATACAGCATTTTAGCTTTAGTTAAAAAAAACAACACACAAATCAAAACCCAATACAGAGATTTCAGCACACTCCTCCACTCCCTGTTATGAAATACAATTAACTAAAGCACTGTTTATTGTCTGAGATGATTGAAGGTTGGAGGTATTAGAAACAAAAGACTGTTGGAAACAAAGATATATTTGCTAAATTATAATAAAAACAAAGCAATGAAAACTGGATTCATTTTCATAGGCAGTATCTGATATTCAAAAGCTCAACCTGCAAAGTCCTTCATAACATGACTGTTGTAAATATGTAAATGTCTTTCTGCATTCTATGTAACTTGAATCACAGCAAGCCAGAACTATGTTAAAAAACCCACCCTCGGATAAGCAACTGCAAAAGAAAAAAATAAACAGAAGCTGAAATGAAAGATGTGATGTTTCAGGAAAAACAAATTCCCTACACCAAGGTCACCCAGGAAAAGCAATCAAAAGGTGAGGTAATAATTAGAATGTCCAGACAAAAGAAAGGGAAAATAACTCCTTTGTGTTTCAACAGAATAGCTTTTGTTGTTTTTTTTAAAGAAGACTCAGCATTGAAACCAGAAAGAAGCTGGAGAAGTCAAGGCTAGCTGCTATTCTGACAGAAGAAAATACTGTGCGGCATAAGGCTGTCTTGCCATAGAACAGAACACTACTGATCAAACAAGTGTTTTCCTTATAATTATTTCCTTAGGTGTTTTATTATTAAACAGCTGTAGCAAATCACAGCATTAAAAAAAAAGGCTGTATTTTGACCACACACTGATTTCTCTTAGCCTTCTGTTGGGGGCTTTAACTTCCACAGTATCTGTGACATAATGAACTTTTTCTTCCAGTTAAATTACTTTTCTTACTTAAAACAGGGTAGAAGGACCCTTGACTTTCAAATTAAAAGAAAAAATCTTTTTCTTCATTTAAATACAACTATACTTACTAAAACAACACAAGCTGTATATGAGTTACATCTAGTAGGAAAAAAAATCAGAATGGTTTGAGTTGGTAGAGACCCTAAAGACCACCTAGTTCCTGCTGCCCTGCCATGGGCAGGGACACCTTCCAATACACCAGGCTTATCAAAGCCCCATCCAGCCTGGACTTGAACACTTTCAGGGATCAGGCATCCACAACTTATCTGGGCAGCCTGTTCTGGTGCCTCACCACCCTCACAGGAGAGATTCTGTTTCCTATCTCTAATCTAAACCTACCCTCTTACAGTTTAAAGCCATTTCCCCTTGTCCTATCACTATATGAAAAAAAAAAATATCAACTGTGAAGCTATCACCTGCTTCAAACTAGCTGAGAACACTGAAATATTAGAGGAATATGCTTCCTATTGAAGACTTCCTTCCCAATTCTCTAATTTCATTTGACAAAGCAAGTACACAAACCTTTGCTTTCTGACCTCTAATATATATGTATTAAAAAAAAGCAGAGTAGTAGGGCAAGAGCATATATAAGTGGCTTGAATTATCCATGTGAAATGCCATCCCTTACTTTTTAACAGTCTGTTGAGCAATGAAAAAATGAAAAGTAGGTAAGTCTTCAAAGCACAAGCATCTCCTTCACATTAAAACATTACATCCTTTTTAAGATAAACGTGTTCTGGTAATAACGCTCTAAAAATACCACCAACAATGGCATGGTAAAATATTCAACCTACTTTCTTTCTGAATCCCTAACGAAGTGTGCCTCTATACAGTCAAGTTTTTCTATATTAACTGTTGTGTCTATTGTCTGTTGGGCAAGCTCAGCTCCTGACTTCTATGTAACATAGCTTGGATAAGCACACACCGGATCATCAGTAGGAAGCACTTCAAAGTTTACCCCACACTGCAGCCCTGCATTATTGCTGCAACACAAGAAATCCTGCAAAATAATTTATTGTTATCTTTTATTCACTGATTAAGCTCACAATGTCAATATTGACCGAAATAAGGAGAAATTATTTCAAATCGTACCTCACCCCAGAGAACAAGTAACTATCAACATAAACATAGGATGAGCTCCTAAAGCAACCTGCACGACTCTTACTGCAAGTTTTACTGTCTTGACAGAGTAATGATATTTGACAATATGCTCACGCAGATACCACAAAATATATCTATTTATATGTTGCCACGCTCTTTTTGGTCTACAGCTGTTTATCTCTAGAGCAGGGATAAATAGCTGCCTAGAAGATGTCAAAACAGCCCAGAAAGCTAGAGAGAGACAGTTTTGGCAGATGTGTAATGTTGTTGAGTATTTACTCTCACATAAAAAGGTGCAGAGAAGTAAAATTTCATGTAGCAGATTCTCTGCTATTTGTTCTCGAATGATCAGGAAATAGTATATCCAATCACTATCAACTCTGGTGCAGCATCAAGAGACAGTTTGTCACACAAGGCACCTGTAATAGCAACACAAACAGCATCCAAAGATGGCCTGATGCAGCAAGAGCTGGAGGAAGAAAGCTCCCAGCTCAGGCTCGATTCCAAGCCTTGCCTGCACTGCTAATGCAACTGAAACATTTAGGAGTCTGTCTGCAACATGAAGCTAGTTAATTGTTCTGCATGATGAAGTGTGACATGGAATAACTACTCCTTACTTTGGCCACTGATGACACTGTAAGCTTAAGCAGTGAATAAACCTGGAATCAATTTTTGTGCTGGGGAAATAATGCAAAAATGTAGCATGGGGTAAATTTTAATTGATCTGTTGAACTTTCACACACTTCCTACAGATGAGTTCTGAATATGAATAAAATACATGACTGCCTCAAGTTTTGCTTCTGAATGTAAGTATCCCCTTCCCACAGCATGGTACTGTCATGAAACCAAAGACAAGGGGTAGACTGGAAGCTGGCAGAAGGAAAGCTAAGTGAAGATGCTGACAGCAGCTTGCAGGCAGCAGTTAACCCAAGCACAGTGGTGCAGAAAAACGAACAAAGCAATAGCTGAAATCACCTACAGCCAACCCAAAGCTGAACTCTGACCTGAGTTTTATGCTGTTTTTTCCTACCTATTCCTTCACAACCCTTTCTAAGTCAGGTTTTCGACAAGCTGTGGTGGAATTTTTGCAAAAAGAAAATGTCACTTCAAAAGCATTTTTGTCTGTTAGTAATTTACTCCCCAATCCTAATCTGTCAAAGCAGAAATGAACTCTTTCCTGCCTCCTTCTCCATCCACTTAATTTTCTTTTGTTTTGTGGTTTCTTTGGTTTTTTTTTAAATACTGCTATTTTTTGACACACAGCAGCTCATATAGGAATGGTCCCTTTAATGGCATGTGGCAATTCAGATACAGAAAGTCAAAAACTACCATTCCTTTTGCTCCACAAGGATACAGTTAAGCTTGTGATTATCCAAGTGGTCATGTAACTCTCAGCTAGAAACAAGTGCAAATAAAATACAAAACCCCAAAAATTCCTTATAATCTTCAAGTTTATTTAATTATTTTTAAACACAAAACTAAGTGTAAAAAACTGTGAAAAAGAAAGATAAAAAGACAGAAAGATAGATAGAAAGCAAACAAGCAAGCAAGCAAGCACTCTCCTTCTTTTAGTCCTTCATCCTTCCTTTTGTTTTCCCAGCTAGCAATTGTTTTAAATGAAATACAGAGAAGGAGCTGAGGGAAAAACAAGGTTTTTCTTGCCAGAGGTACAGTCTTGCCTGTCTCATTTGCCTCAATGTACTTTTCCCCCACACGTAAAGGTAAAAATCGACCGCTGCACAGAAAAAGGTTCAGCAAGAGCAGAACTGGCAGAGAGACAGAAGAGGCATTTGCCAAGTGGCAGATGGCCATCTTCTGGATCAGAAGGACAGGCAACCAGGCAGCTACAGGACCTCTGCCTCTTGCCTGGGAAGGAATCTTCAGTATATCAAGCCTCAGACCAATGAAAAACATCACCGTTTTCCCCAAACATTTAAAGAATGCTGGTCATTTCAGTAGGGTGAAAAGTTTCTACCACAAACTTGTCTTATTTGATCCACCAAGCTGACAATGCTGAAATAAGAATAATTCTCACTGCACCTTCCCTCTATTAATTGTCAGGTCTGAAAAACACCTACTTTTTTTTTTTTTCCTCAGAATTTCAGCAGGCCAACAAGACAAAGCCACCTATCCAGCCTGGCTGACAACCTCGGGCATTGTAGCACAAAGTTTACAGTTATTTAAGATAGCAGGCAACTTAACCCTATTCCAGCCAGAGCTGTGGAAAGCTATCCAAGCTACAGCTTTTCAAAGGATTGACTGTTTGGGTGCCTGGGGCAGTATCTACTGAAGAATAGAAAGAAATACATCTAGCAATTGACCTCCACAACTCTTTCTTGTTACATGAGGTAAAGAAGTTTTACAACATTTAATACAAAGCCTTGATCTAGCTTTGCAATTAAAGTCATATTGCAATTATTTGAAAATAACCATGTGAACAGTTGCGCAAAGTGTTACATTAAGGACCACAACAGAAGAACAAATGATAACTATAAAATTCTGTAAGTTTTGTGTGTAATTCACATGGGGGACTAGAACTCCGTAAACCACTGTGAAGACAGCAGCAAGTAGTTTACCAAGCACAGGATGGTAGACTAGTGATAAAGAAACATTAAACAAACTTGTTATGTTGCAATTTTACTGGAAAAAAAGGCCAAAAAATCAAATTAATTTCAAAATAGCACAGACGCAGAAGCTGGCGTAAACATTCAAGCCAGGTACACAAGGTACACCGTGGCAAATATAGAAGCCTGTGCTCAACATAAAGTTTAAGTAACATATTGCGAGATAAACAGCAAC
This sequence comes from Melanocharis versteri, assembly GCA_013397845.1. Classification (NCBI taxonomy): domain Eukaryota; kingdom Metazoa; phylum Chordata; class Aves; order Passeriformes; family Melanocharitidae; genus Melanocharis; species Melanocharis versteri. The sequence continues at coordinate 189,735 of VZTG01003068.1, forward strand.
TAATGTTTGCCAATTATGCTCTTCTCTATGTGAAAAGCTAAAAAAAAAGATCTCTAAAATTTAACGTACATGGACTCTGCAATACCTAAATTTGGACACAAACATTCAATCTTGTGTTTTCCTTAATGCAAAACAAGAATGACCACCAAAACCACTCCTACAAAATAATGCCATAAAACTACTTTCCTTTATAGCATCTTTATTTTCTAGCCCTAACACTGCATGTGTTCTCCATGCTTCCTAAGTGAATGGGAAGGGAGGAATCCACCACCTTTCCTATGACAGGAAATGACCTCCATCTTCAATTTCTGCCTTCAACATGTGCCACAGTCCCAGAAAGGACTGAACGGGTCACTAAGTCCACTAAGCACCTGCATCCATCACTATATTTGCTAGTCAGGAAGTACTGAGCAGAAAAGCTTTGATCAGAAGTGTACAAATAAGTTTCTACAGCTTGAACATATGGACTTTTCTTGTAAAAAAACCAGCTGTGCCAATTTCATTACTGGAGGTCAGGCCAGAGAAGCTGACACATCGAAGCAAGACATTTCTATTGCCCTGAACTAAGAAGGACTACAAATACAAGTTCATTTCCCTGATGCTAAAAACGTTGTCTGTAATGTCAGGCAAACTGGGGCAACTTCATGAAGATTTACCATATCGCTCATAACGGAGGAGTTTTGGAGAGCCTCACACCAGAGACCAAGGTCAAGGCACCACTGCACCTGGCTCTGGACAAACATAACAAAGTAGCATTTGCTACCCTCTGCCTTGCCACAGACTTTGCTGACCATACAATCTAAAACCAGCCAGCTGAATGTATTAAGCATAGAAAACAGACTATGAAGGGAAAAGTCTGGGATGGAAGTATGGAAACAAAAAAAGCCCAATGTATTAAAGACACTCCTGGTGTTTGTATGTGCTTTAAGTTACCTGTGAGATGATGTGAAGACTGAACAATTCTGGGATACTGTAGAACACTGTTTAGTAAAATGTTACCATCCTGACGTCTGGAAGGCTGTTATTCACAAAAAGGCTACAGACTATTCTTTTGACCAATTTTGTGACACTGTTGGTCTTAGCCTCAAAAATCAACTCAGACCCAGCAAAGTCCTTAAAAATAAAAGGTTTTTTTAGTCCCGGTCAAGCAAACGATTCATTAAAATTCTATAAATACTGTTAATTATTTACCTATGTGTGTGTAACTAGCAAGTACACCTCCTGAAAACTCTGAAAGCCAACATCCTCGTCACTATGTGTATCGCATGTTTACAGCATGCCTCTCAACTTGCAAAATGTGTTTTTATTACATAATTTTAAAAGCTTTTTCAGTGAGAGTCAGAAGAGCCAAAACTACCTTTGCATTCACAACAGTCACCGAAATTAGAGTCAACATTTAAAAAATGTTTTTCCTGAAAATGGACTGTGGGAATGAAGAATTAAAACAACAAACCAAGACCAAAATCAAACAGCTTTAGTTAACTGAAAATCAGTTAATCTCAGAACATAAGCCATAAAACAGTTTACCATTTCCTACCACTTCTTTCTCATTTCATGTTATATTAGTTAGGTAGTGCACATGCACTTGTTTTAAAAAGTTTTTTGAGCATCAGAATGAAACTACTCTTCACTACTCTGCCCAAAAAGAGTTTGGGCAGCAGTTTTAGCTGCCACAGACTGGAATTTTAGAAGTATCATACAGTATTTTTCAAAACGTACTGTGCATCTGTGATTAGGGAAGTGAAATCAGTTCAACTGACTCAACTGCTTCCACCATTGACTGTAAATCAGTGGCATTTTCATGCCTGTTTTTGTTTCAAATTTGTGAAAGGTGTGGTAAAAATAAAACAAAACTACCAAGCAACCGGAAAGAAAGGCAAGGCCTAAGTGTATTCCTGTGAACTGTGAGACAGTTCAGCTGAGGACATCTTTCAGATACAGGAGATAGCTGGGTTTAAAGGAAACGTGCACCTATCACTTTATAGAAGATTGTTTCAAGGCTTCCAAAAGTTGCTGAGGAAGCAGAAAGAAGAAACTCCAGTGGGAGAAGGATATGGGCTATGTATAACTGCCTGATGTTTTCTTCCAGATTTATTCAACTGCTGTGTGTGCCTAAGGGTAGTTGAAAACTAGACCTCAAGATTGAAAACTGAGAGACATTTTTTCCTTTTAGTGGTCCAGTTCGTGGAATCTGTGATGATCATCACCTTGAAAGTGGCTTGGTTTTTCATGTGTGTCCTTTTTGGGGGGATTTTGTAGGCCGTGTATTTTTGGGGTTATTTTTGGTTTGTTTCCATGTGTCTACGCTTTTAGGTTGGGATTCTTTTTGTTTGGTTGCTTTGTTGTGTTTTGTTTTTTGTTTTTTTTTTTTTACACACGTATTCAAGTATAACAACATTTCACAGTAGAAATACAGACTTTGGTGGCTTGAAGTTACATAAAAACAAACCGTTATTTTTTACTACAAACACAGAGTCAACTCTAATGCAAAGGTGGGTATAAACAAGACAGCACTAATGCTCAAGTCACTCTGTAGAGCAAGTACATTTATTAAATATAAAACAATGTACATTTATTAAATATAAAGCTTCCTTTGGCATTTTCTAATGCAATTTTATCTATTACTCTAAAGTGGGGTAGATCACAGTAACAACAGATCAAGCATCCATCCTCATTTGTTCTCCAATTAACATCTGTGTGTCTTTACAACATGGTTTGTAGGAACATGAGCCACAGTGCTCCCAAGTAGATTGATCATCTTGGGGCACTTGTAATCTTAATGAATGTAGAGAATGAGGCAGAAAATAAGTAAAGGTGGATTTCTGTATTGTTTTCCTGATACTACAAAAAAGAGTAGTAAGAGATTCTTTTCTTTACAGACCAGCCTTCAGAAAAAAAAATTGTCTTCCTGTACCAAAAAAAGTGCCCATTTAATAGTGTATTAAAGTGCTACATAAGGGTAAGGCTGAAATGAAAATATCTTTAAAAACACAGAAATCAACTATAACAGGAAAAAAAGGGTTAATATAGCTATCTCAGACTTTTTAAAAACTATTTTTCATCTTTCAAGATTCCTGGATTACTTTCATTCCACTAAAGAATTCAAACCCCTTTTTCTTCTGCTTGAAGAAAACCAAGTGAAAACTTGTGCATTTCCCATTGATTTTTCCAAATGCTAAAACAAATGAAATCCTAGTAGAGCAGAAAGACATTCATCACTAGAGTTAACTACAGCTGTCACAGGGCTAAAAAATAAAATGTGTGTTTAGGTGATTTATTATAGTCTCTGGCCAACCTAGATCAAGATCCAAGAATGCTGAGTGCCACTTCGTGTCATGGATCAAAGCTAATGACGCAGCCAAGGCAGATTGTGCGTAGGCATCACTGTGAAGCTGAAAGCTACACATCTTCAGACTAAATTCACTTTTCCATATCCAAAGTGAAAGCACTGCTCTTTCTAGACCAGAAATGAGGTCTCTTTCAGAAATAAAGCACTGATTATTCTCTCTGGAATTCGACTGTCAAACAACCTTATATAACCTGGTTTAAACAGGACAGCAAATACAGAGTAATTCTTTAGACACAAACCTATTTTTATCATGACTTCACAGTCATTCAACTTCTATTTACAAGTAAAAAGGAGAAACTGGGACTAAGAAAAGTATAAAGGAGAAACTGGGACTAAGAAAAGTAACTGATCTATATGCCAGCTTGCTAATCTGTTACAAAACCTATCCACCATTGCCTCACTGGACTATAAACTCTGCAATGAAATCAAATTTTATCATGTTCTTAGTGTATGAAAGTTAATTTTATTTTAACACTTAGCCATGCCAGCTTCAATTTCTACTGTTGGGAGATTAAAAGACATTCAATAAACTACCCAAAGAATAGCATGTAATAATTAGTCGTCAGTACTAAATAGGGAATTGGTGTCTTAATTACATAGGCCATAGGAAAGGTAGCTGAAGGATCTCAGAATTCCCATTCATTAGTGCCTAGTTAGCTGGGCAACAGTATTAGCATCGATGATAATTCTCGGAGAAAGTCTCAAGTGTAATCAGCCAGAAAGAATGTAATGCATGGAAAAGATTAGAAAAGCTGACAAATTGAACTGGCTGAGGTATGAGCTACCAGCACCTGGAGTCAGTTAATAAGATCCTTGTTCCATTATCCTGTCAGTGGAAGCAAAAGTTTGAAGCAAAATAACAGGCAGTAACTGAACCAGCACATTGTCAGAAGAGAGCAGGAGCACGCATTTTTGCAGGACTGTTTCAGTAGTGTTGCCAGGAATTCATCACAAGGAATAATACAAGAGATGCAATTACTAGAGGTATTTCCTGTGAAATTCCATCCATTAGGATTCAGCAGGAATTAAAAAAACCCAAACCCCTCAGTCATTTTTTTTTCTTAAAATTAACAAGTACATTGCTACAGAGTTTTAGAAGGATGGAGCACACCCACCAGAACTGCAGTGTAATTTGAGCAATGCTTTCACTGACTCATTACACAGTTAGATACTCACATAGAACTCTATAAATGCATGTCTCTCTCAAATACAACTATGTTATGGTGCCTTAAAATCTGACTATTTAATAGTTTGAGGTTTATGATAGTTTAGATGTTGAGCTACTACTTTAAAGCAGAACATTCTTTTGTTTGCTTGCTTCTTTCTTTAGGATTGGGGTATTTTTTTTGTTTTTCTGTTGAAAACCAGAGAAATTCAGTGCTGCTGTTTTCCAACTCTACAGGTTGTAGAATGCCTGTACCTAAGTAGGAGCAATGTTTTCTACAGAAGTCACTGAAGGCAACTAAGTAAAGTTAACCTCCTCTCAACTGACCATACACAGTTGCAGGATTCATGTCTAGTGTAACTGCAGCCCTGAATTAAACTTCAGTTCATGAATTATCTGTACCATAGACTGTGTGGGTAAGCCTGTGCAGGCACATAGGAAAGTGGGACAATAGATGGGACAGACAGACTGATCCACTGCCATCTTGCCTTCTCACAAAATCAGACATATCAGGATGTTTTTAAGATCTCCTTCCTCCCGTCCACTCAGAAAAGAAGAACTGATTTCAAAGACAAAAGTGCTCTGAACCTCTTACTCCATACTGGTCACAGAAAATAGGCTAAATCAAAGCATACAGATATTAGATAGATCAACCCAGAATTCAGCACGTAAATTTCATTTCTTTACAGACACACACACTTAGAAGGGAAAAGCACAAAAAAATGCCAATACCAAAGCAGAGACTACCTACCTTCAATGTACAGGGGCTCAACGACATCGTGATTTATCAGTTCGAAGTTCTCATGACCAATCCAGTGCTCCACATTTCTTTTCCTGCCCGTAAAGAAGTTGTCCACAACTGTAACCTCATGGCCATCCATCATTAGTTTGTCAGTAAGATGAGAACCCACAAACCCTGCTCCTCCAGTTATCTGCGTTAGGACAGTTGGTATAAATTTCTTTTTCTTTTTACAGAAACACTAGACAAAGTCTACAAACATGAAGACAGAACAGTAGGTTTCAGATCTTTGCTTACTCCAGGGGAAACAACTCCATTTCCATGTATATTCTTTTTTTCAAAGATTTACATCTTTTAAAATTTTGAGAGACATACTTGGCATGTTTTATCACCGTCAGGATAGAAGGTCAGCTACCTATTCACATAAACAAAATCTCTTTTTCAGATTACATTATTTTCCTTTTTTTCCTTCAAATTGGATTGTGCTCTTTTTTGTGACAGTGAAGTCTAAAAAGATGCAGAAAGGTAACAGGAGAAATTTCTGCAAATCCCATTTCTCAGAAAAAAAAAAAAGGTATGACAGATTGCCAGGTTATTTTCATGTCAGACTTATTAGATATGTCAAATCCAGCTCCTATCTGGTTTACATGGAAGACATGCTGGGTGTTCTAAGTACTGTAAGTTTTCACCCAGAAAGGAGGAAGGGAATTCTCTGAAGACCTTTCATTTGGAATATCTGATAAAACCAAAATCATTCCTTCTGTGTTTTAATGCATCCATAGCTCATATTATCCTGGCCTGAGGAGGTCAGGCAGTTGGCTTAGATGATCTTTGCCAGTCCCTCATAACTAAAAATCTCTATTCTATACCATTAGCTCTGACATGCAGCATTTACCTATCTTGGAACTCTGATGTTCTACTGCAAAGTAACAAGCAGAAATAAAATATTTAAAACTCTGTACTCCAGTTTCATTGAAGAAACAAGAAATTCATTAATTTTTCTTTTCGCATCACAGACTTTAACAGTAAACAAACAAACAAAAATCACTAATGCAGTACTGAAGCAGTCAGCCCAGTAAGTAGAACTACAAGACGTGTGACACATCCAGACCTATCTAGAGAAGCAATTATTTTCTCTGCATTTCACAAACTGTTTTCAAGAACCAAGACAAGACAGATCACAAACTCTCAAGAAGTGGACTTGTAAACGACCTGTGTGGCATCAGCTATGCAATATATCTGCATGATCAAATTCACATTTTGAAAGTGATTCAGCTGTTGATGTCCATTCTTCAGCTGTAGTGACAACTAACTAAACAATGAAAGGATAAGGTGGAATCAAGCAGGAATCTAATGAATGGAGGGTGGACTACAATGACAAAGTGTTGTGCGGAAAATGAGATCCCTGAAGTTCTTTCACTTTGGGTTAGTCAGAGGCTACACATTTATCCTGTCCACTACCCTGACATTCACTTTTTAAAAAAGCAAGATTAGCAGATTTTTTTTCAAACTAGAAGAAAAGCAAAGGAAAACCTCCAAAGATTGAAAAGGAAAAAAACGTACAAAAACTACATCTGTTCTCTTTCGTAAAAACTTGAATGTCAACTTCTTGTATTCTCATCCTTCTTTTTCTTATTAAAAATTCAGGGGCACTAGTGTGTCAAAGCAACTGTAAGTACCAGCTAATAAAAGAATCATTTAGTTGGTCTATTTAGTATTCTTCTGAGTTTGTAAGGGCTTCCTTGCAGGAGATTCAACATCTTATTCAGTTCCCTGACAAACCTGAAGGAGAAACAGGATTTAGGAGAAACCCTCTCTGAAAGAAAAAAACAAAGAATCTTGAGATTTCCATTACACCACAACAGAGAGAGGGGAAGAGCAGGTTTCTGGCAGAATGCTGTGAATGAGGAAAGAAGAACAGTAACTGAGGGAGAACAGCCCTTTCCCACGTGTCACCACTTACCAGGGGAAAAAACCAAACCCATGCATGGAAAACCTAATGCCACGAGTTTATCTGGACTCGCAAGCAAGCTGCAGCCTTGCTGCATGTTCCAAGGGTTTTGGCTTTTTTGTGGTGACCAGGACAAAAATTTTCTGTAGAAGACCTGAACCTACTCCTTCATATGAAGCACAAGGAAATCTCCTGCTGCTGCTTCTATTTCCAAGATTCCAGAGAAGATAAACTCAATGCTTGCAATATATGTCTATAGTGCAGTAAAATGAAGTGTCTTCCTCCCCATATCCCTTTTGGGAAAAAACCCATAACAAAGCCAACCAAAAAAAAAAAAGGCAAAAAAGCACAAAAAAAAGAAGAAAAAAGCACAAAAAAAGGAAGAAAAAGAAAGCACAAACCAATTTTGTTTGGAAAGAAGTTTCCAATTACCTTAAACCTACAAGTAGTTTTTATGATAAATCTAAGTTGGCTTTATTAACATACCACTTCCATGGGTGTTTGACAAAGAACTTAAGAAATGATTGAAAAAGGAGCTGAATTTCCCCTGGAAAAGTAAAAAACTGAGTAAATTATGGTTTTTATCATTACTTGAGGCAACATTAAAAAAAAGACAAGATGATTTATCGCTGAAGTTCTTTGTACAACCCTCCTGTAATCACTCATAAAAGCATCATTTCTAAATACGACTTCCCGCAAATCACAATGACATACTAATCTACATTATCATAAGTTGTACATGAATCCTATCCCTACCAGAACTGGAGCACCAGCACTTGGGTCTTAAAAAGGAATTCTATATTAAGGCAACATCAACAAAAATATTTAATTACTTCGTAGTGTAAGTATGCTTGGTAACTTCAGCACCTACTAAAAGGCACAAATATTACCGATAATTAACTTCACTAGAGGCACTTACAAATTTGTCAATTTATTACACATTTCTGCTGTCTGCAATCAGATTCAAAACATGCTATGTCCCATAAGGAAATTATATTTTTTTTTTGTTTTCTGCTTTTATCAGTTTACCATATTCAATTCAGAAAAACCCACCCAATAGACTGAACCAATGGCAACACCATCTTCCACAATAACAGAATTCCTTCTCTTGTATATGAAAGCCAGTGGCCTAGTCACTTCAGGGAACTCAGGAAATAAATAAATCATGCACAACAAGGTGAAGAGCTCTTTTCAATGGAAGTGACAGGGTATCTAGTCTCAGCTGAGATACCACCACTATTAGAAATCATCTCCAAAGAGACGCAGTGTAATAAAAAATAACTGCTAGAACTGTTGCATCATCAGGACAGGGCTGTGGGCATCTCCAGTCTGGAGCTGGAGACTGCACTCAGAATAAAAAGAAAGTAAAATCAAATTAGAATGCATTCTAGAAAAAGATGTAGTATTAGAAAAATAAAAAGCACATGATCTAGCAAAATTCACTTGGCTGACCAATTCTTGAGAATTTTGAAGTATCATGCAATGTTTTTATGAGAACTTCAGCTACTCAAAAGAACATGGATTATTTCCCCTAAGATTATGACAGCAATATTTTAACAGAAGGGAACAGCCCACATGGGCAGGAGGCCTATGAATGCCCATATGAGTTGGCACAAAACTAGTCAGAACAACTTGCCACTCCTTTTGGCCAGCTTTCTCTTTAGTCATTTAAACTCTACAAAATACAAAGGGAACAAAAAAACTATTCACCTCCAGGTCAGCTGAAAACATTCCTATTCCAACTAGTTGCCATCTCTGTTGAAACAACAGATTTCAACAAAATATCCAGTATTTTTCAGTAGCAAAGTCTGGAAGTGAACATTAAGAGCTCCACAGCCTGTTAACAGCTTTCACTGACACTTTTCTTGAAAGTACATTCTCACTTACACAGAAAACATGACATTAAGGTTACTTTGTTACCCTTGCAAACACATGAAGCACACAATTTAGGAATTTTCAGAATTAAACCTCTCTTTATTTTCCTCAGTTTATTTTCTATATTCAACAGGGGCACTGGGAATCTACAGGTCTCCCTCCTTCAGACTGTCATAAAAATGACAGAACACCACTGCAGAACTAAACTGATTTGGTAACACTTATTTGTGAAATTTTGCAATAGCAATGAAGATTATTGCCTAACAATGCAGTAAATTAATTTTTTATCTACAACTTTCCAGTTCTTCAAAATTTTGAAGTCAAAGAAAACAAAAGCAGCAGGTAAGTTAGGCATGTTAGCAGGCTTTTGTCCTAGACTTTACTTTCTACTACAGAAGCAGAAATTCATACTCTGTTTTACACATCTCGAGTAGCTACACTTTCTCTGCCTTCAAAACATGGAGACAATTCCCCCTCCAGACAAACAGAAACAAGGAAAAATCTAGGTCACAGATAACTTCAAAAGTGTTTGCAGACAAAACTGGAAAGCTGATTTTCAGCATAATTCACTACATTTAAGAATGCCATGGACAACTACTTGTCCTGATTTAACCTGCCATCTTCTTCCACCCTCAACTGCTTATGATGCTACAAAATAACAGAAACAACAGAGACGATAGGGAGAGATGAACGCTCCCTGCAGAGCAACTTCTTTTCTAGCCTTATGACTGGATTTTGCCCAATTTGGTCACACAAGGTTCCCGTCAAGATGCGCTTAAAAAGTTTTCCAGTCTCTGCAAGTTTAAGCCATCTGGGAGCACACACAAAGACTCCTTGGCAATGTGATCCTGAGAAGTTACAAGGAAGAGCAGTTTAATTGGCAAGTCAAACTTCAAAAGCAGACTCCAAGTCTATTGTTCATATGCTGAGTTTGAGAACATCAACACAAATAAGTGAAGCACTACCCTAAAATCTGTACAACATATAAGACATCCAAGGTAATTCCCTTTATCCCTTCTCACGTCTTTAATCCTACAAAACAGATTACATTCCACAGAAATTTCTTAACTTTCCCCAAAACAACTTCTGAGTAAACATCAACTTACCAGGATTCTTTTACGATCCTTTTCTGATAAAAATTTCACTGGTGGGTATTTCTGGGTGAAACTACAGAACATTTCAAAACAAAGAAGAAAAACTAAGTAAGTTTCAGCCTTGTTTCTTCTTCCACATACCTGTCTTTGAAATGAGAGAAACTACTCTGAAAACATCCCATTCTTAAAGTTCTGCTAAGAGTATATTTAGTCCTTTATTCTAAAAAAGGATCTGGGTCAACACAAGTCAATGCCTACTCACAGTGGAATATCAAAATTCATTGGCAAGCACTGCAAAGAGTGCTTTTAAAATTTCTGCCTGATTTTATATAATGAATCACTTGACTTCTATCTTTTGAGAGCCGAACTAGTGCCAGGCATGACATCACAAGAGAATAAAACAATAAAACATGAGCAGTGATTGGACACCTTCTTTTTAAAGTTTTAAAAGGCAAACAACCTTCTTAAAAGCTCTGGAAAAGAAAGCAAGTTGTGTTGACTCACCACATTGACTTCAAACACTTCTCCTTGAAGATTCATTGTGAAACTTACAACATAAAGTTTTAATTCTCCTTAGTTTTACAAAAACCAATATAAAGTTTACAATCAGAATGCTGAAATAACATTTTAAGATAGTTCAACAATTTCTATGAGAGAGTTTATTCAGTATGAAAACTAATCTTAACTTTCTTAGAAATAGCTACCATGCCATTTATTTGATGGTCTTTAAGCTAGTGTAATGTAATTTTTGCACCTTCTTTACAGGAACTTAAACCAAAAATACCAGAAAATAAAATTACGTGACATATAAATCCTAAGGGCTCTCTCAAGCTCTCGATGCTTCTTCAACCCTTAGATGAACTTCTCTCCCTCCCTGGCACGCATTCTGCATACAGCAACAAAGTCCTCCAAAAGAAGGTGTGAATTTTATATATTTATTTCACTAATTAGCATCATAGTCTTGGCAATTTATTACCAATTTATATTAGGCTTTTCTTAACTAAATATCGGTATGACACTGCACAAAAATCAAACTATGGTTACTCTTCTCCTCCAGTAAGTCCACAGGCTAGAGATGCAGTCTGGCACGGCATGATGATCAAAAATGCCAAGAGTTACATTTTCTTCTACTCACAGACACTGAGCTGACCCTACAACTGTGATCTTGAAGCACCTCCTCCTCTGCTTCTAACCTGCAGTACTGGCTCAACAGGAATTCTTCAGCGCCAGAGCACAGATGCTTTGGTACTTTATCCAATTTTCATCACAGCATGAAAGCTGCTTCCAGTTTCTTGGATAGGGGAAATATGGCAATGGAACCTTCCAATGTTAGCCACACAGGGAGACTGAAAAAGAAGCTACCTACACTTTTCTTATATCACTATATGGGTCACTAACAATTTCTTTGATGTATGCAGAAGCAATGAAAGACAGCAGTGCACAAGCACAATGCAGACATGTAAAACACATTCTTTCTGTGACAGAGAGGAAAATTCACTCATAACAAGAGATTTATGGAGTTCAAAAAAAGTTTAAGTGCCAAATAACTACATGCAAGGCAAGTCTCTCTCCTCCATTCCCAAGACCACTATTTTAAGGTTGCATTAATCCAGCCTGGAGTCATATTGCTGCCAAAGGGACCTCACAACCATTTTCGCTCCTTCCATTACACCAGCAGCAGTTTAGAGGCAGTGGGATAGAGTCTGGCAGCCAAATAATGACCTTTTGGCAACAAAATGGAGTTTATCTTGACTTAATGCTTGCTTTGACGACTACGTGGCAATGCTTTTGCTGTGCAAATTCTTAATAAAAACTTTACAGCTTTAGCTTCGGTTAAACAATCTCCTGTCATGAGACTAGCATTAAGGAATTCTTGTCTTTCCTGCTTCTCAAAGCATGAAGATGGCTTGCTTTCAGGTTTTATCAGCTTATGAGGTAAGAAAACATTGACACTAGAATAAGCTTTGCAAGCAGGATCAGCTTTCAGGCATCTGACACTGCGTAGTTATTTACTGTCGCTTCCCATAGATATAAAATTAAAAATATATTAATTGCAACAATGCCCATTCAGTTGAAGCACCAGAGGTAAATGGCTACATTATTTGAAAAATAATAATAATGAGACAATAATAAGAGCGCCCTTTTTGTGAAAGTATAATTTCCATATTGGTTCATACGGAGGTAAAAAATATTTTGATTCTTTCTCCTTTTTCCTAGAGGTCTGAAACAAGACTTAACAACACACATGAAAAGGCAAGAGTATTTATATTGCTTATGGGAGAAGTTTTAACTTAATGGTTTTACTCAACAACTCATTGCTCATTTGAAAAAATATAACAATTATTAAATAAAAAAGAGCCAATCAGGATGCCCATGGCAGAAGAAGATACCTGAATTACCCACAACTGAAGCTGAAGGTTTACTGGACTATCAACACAGATTAAATAAATCAATTGAATATTGTAATTGGCAAGGTGGTGACACAAACTGCAATTTGTTTCACATTGCCAATATACGCCTAGTTCAGCCTATGAAGTTCACGCACACATTTAGAGATGAGCAATGAGATCAGTATTCTCCCTGAAATAAATTGCATGGGGCAGGTCACTGAACCTTTCAAATCAATTGTAAAAAACAGAACTGAAATTTTTTGTCCTTTTTTTTTTTCCTTACAGCCTGGGAGGGGTGGGAGGAGGAGGGGCAGCTGCTCACTGAGAAGACAAAACTCTGAACATCAAAGCACTGCAGTTGTCAAGCATATCCCTGGCCAGCAGCAATGGTATTCTGTCCCCTCTCCAGAGAAACTGCACACAACCACCAGTATGCAATACTCCACAAGGGCTTACTGGTACTGCCTGGACAATCCAGACTTGGCCCTTTGCAATGCAGCACTCTCTGCTTTGCCTGGGACACCAACAGTGTCACCTGCAAATCAGTACCCCTGGCAAAAGCAGCATGTCCTTGTCAGAGCTGACAGTTCCCACCACCATACCAGACCTTATTTTGTGACAAAATTATCTGTCCATGAGGACACCCAGATCAGAGAACTGATCTGACACAAAGGCAAACAGGCAGAGGGATGAACACATTCCCTGACAAATCTTGAGAGAAGCACGTCAATCAGGCTCATCCACAGCACATACACAGACTAAGATGCACAAGCAAATCACTGTACAGTAGTTGAACCAGAGTAACCGATCACAAGTATGGGAAAAGTGTGGTAAAAAATATTTTAAGTCTCTTGAAGATGAAATCAGTATGTCTTAGCAGACATAAACCACAGTAATCCATTCATCAGCTGGACTCCAAACAGCAAATTCCTCCACAGGATTTGAACTTTTCAAGAGTCCAGCACTTCCAGCTTGGTTTAGTAGGATCAATCAGCCTGAATACCTTAACCATTACTGTCTTAGCACTCAATGTCCTGTTCTCACTTATATATGATAACTCAAAGTTGCTGAAGGTATATACAAAAATTTATTTCAAGCCTACAACTACAGAACTGACTACTATAGAAAAGAAATTGTGCCTTTGAACTGCTTCCCAAATTCAGCAGATGACATACCTTTTTTCTAGATCTTTGATTTTCTCCCTTAGAGGTGCAACAGCCTAAAATAAAGGAAAAACATTTAATCTTTGAAGAATAAAACAAGATTCACATCGCAAAACACACACATAGGAAGTTGCCTTAGAGCAAAAAACATGGCAAACGTTCTCCTATGCAGATCTTTACTGAAGACACTCCAAGAAACTTACATTTTAAAGCCTCCTCTATGTAAAAAAAACCTTGAACCTTGTCCACCAAAAATCAAATCACCTAGAACAGTGCAAAATGAAATCCCTTAGCTTACTACTGAAAACAAAACATCTCAAGGCTATGAGTACCATAGTCTTGAAAAGGACATCCAATGTTATGATTCCTATTTGGCAAAGTGAAGTCATAAGTGACTTGTCTGAGGTTGTCAAAGGTAATTTATATCCAGCAACAGCACAATGTAATTTAAACCTCAACTATCTAAATGGACAACAGACAAGCATACAGAGGACACAGACACAGAGAGAGGGGCATTAGGTCCAGTGAAATGACTAACTCTCTCAGAATGTGCTATGCAAATTCAAAGATACATCATGTTTAAATACCTAAATATGTTCTACATCATGATTTAAGGGTATATGTAGGCGTAAGAAAATATTCAAAGGAAATTTGTTAGAAAATATAGTTCACCTACCAAGACTTCAGTTTGCATTTTCACGGCTTTAGAAGAGAGAATCACTTAAGTTGGCATCAGTTTCAGTTTCCTTTTCACAGGACCCAAATTTCTAACAGTCCTGCTGAATTTCAACAAGAGTCCTCAAACTCTTGTTCTTAAGTTTATTAAAGCCTTGTCACAAAATTTACCCTCTAGGGCTATATGTAAACTGAAAGCTGTCAGAGGTTCTAACTGGTACTAATTGGCAGCACATCAGCAACCACCATTAATTTGTTCTATACAAATATTTCTGGTTAGAGCTAGACAATTCAGGACCTTCATAAACTGAATAAAGCTGCATATTCGTGTTAAGAGGAAATAATATGGTATTGTTATTTATATTCATTAAATATTTAGCTCTGTGGAACAACAAATAGTTCATGAAACAGTTATACTTATTCTGATGGTGTAAGATATTACACAAGTACAGCTTTACAAATAAGATCCAGAAATACCCAACTTCTCAGACCTTACAGCAATTCTGATGTACACACTGAATTTCAAGTATTTCACCATTCTTAAACAATTGGAATTTTCACAATGCTTGTTGCAACACTTACCAAAAAAAAAAAAAAACCAAAAAAAACAACCAAAAAAAAACCCACCAAAAAAAGACAGAGAGAGAGGAATGCAAAAGACAAACTAAGAATACAAGCTCTTCACTGATTTTAAGCAATTTCAGTGGGCTGCTCACTGTGTCCAAAGGAACAACTGCTATATAAACCTGCTGGAATACAAGACACTAGGCAGACCAGACTACACTAGTACAGGAACACACACCCACACGAGGGTAAGGGGTATCAACCTCAAGGACTCCTCTATCTATTTAATACTTTGTTTTATTCTTATTAGACTAGAAGCCGAAAACATTTGGAGAAAGATCTTTTGCACACATTCTTAATATTTCACAATAAACTGAGGCTGAAATGGAAATTCAGAAGTATTGGTAGAGCAGTTCAGAGCCATTAGTATGTTCAGTCCCCATGTCTACTCCAGAAACTGCCAGGACTTGTGCTTAAAGCACTGGCACTGCACACCCTCCCCAGCCACAAACATTGCTATCTTTATTCATTAGTTAAGAACAAAGTAAAGCAATTTTGGGCACCTTCAAATTTGTAATGCACCTTATATATACTTCACATTTTGTAAGGGTGTCAGAGGAAAGAATTTGTGTACATCCTTTCAGTAACAAATAAAACAGTTTTGGCAGGATTCTACCACAGTCTCTGCAGCAAATGTATCAGCAGATCTATCACTTTCAAGACAGGTTTTAATGAAAATAAAGTGGAGTCACAGATCAATGTTAGAAACTCCACTAGAGAGAAGAACAGTTCAAAAACTTGTGTACAGACACAAATCCAATGCTTCGGCTTTAGCAGAATCAAGAGTAATGAGAGAAAACTAAATATACCCCTTCAATACAAAATGAGGGAAATGGAGTCCTGAAAACAACAGAGATTACAATTATTAGCAAACTAACCTCCTCTATTCTACTTTCCACCTTCTGATCCCCATTTTCTTGAAGAGACCTGTCGGAAAGAAAAGAAAAAAAAATAATCCATACCTAAGCAATAATTGCTCCACTGCACTGGCATCATGTTAAAACAGCATCCTCAAAGCATCTCAAGTTAGTATTATTTCAAAGACATAATTAGAACAAATTGAAGTGGATGGTCTAATTTCCATTGAAATCCATTAGTTTGGCAGAAACTGAACCAAGGCCACAGGAAAGAATAGTAACAATAAAATAGACATTCATTTTACATAGAAAACTTACTTCATTTTAGAAAAGTGTCTAATTACTGGTTTTGAGTGTAACTTTACTATGCAAAAGCCCAAAACATCTCTTTGAGGGTCTCTGCTTACTGGATGCTGACAAAACATTTTCCCTTAATGCCACAACACTATCAATCACAAAGAGAGAAGGACAAACGCATCCCACTTTGACTTTGAACTTTTCCAAATACATGGGGAAAAAACCCCAACAGTACTAAAACATGTCTTCAGTGACCGCCTGATGGGCAATACTGACTTCCCACACAAATGTTACTCATTTGAAATGAGGCCAAGGATGAAGTATGTCGTGGTAACTTGTGAAAACAGAGTACTGTCTAAAAGGCTAGTGTCTTGCACAAATCTGTGTGGTCTTATTTAGCATATGATTATGTAAAGTATCTCAGTTATGTTCACTCTCGAGCAAACTCCTATGAGTGTAGAATATGTATTTTTAAATTCTACCTCTTGTATCAAGGTTATGCAATCCTCCTTACATTTGCGTAATTATCTATTTTTTTCAATTAAACCTTCTGAAAGGCGAAATATTTATCTCACAGTAGTAAGTTTTTGCATACTAGAGGATTCATGGGCATTCAACACAAAATGGAGTTCTTTCAAGTGAAAAACAGAGCTCCTTTACTTGGGACCTGAACTCATTACACCTAGAGAAACAGAAGATCCTTTGTTAAGCATACATATATATATATACACACACACACACATACACCACACTGTTAGAAGTTAAAGCAACGATTCCCTTCATAACCCTCTGTAAAACTCACTTTTTAAAAGAGTCAACTCTGTCTATTACTGAGGCAAAGACCTTACTGACCAGATTCATCTGTACCTCTAACGAATACAGTAAATTCCTACACTAAGACACACATTCCCTGAACCATCTTTTCAAACCAAGCTGTCATTTATTGCATTAGTGGCTAATAAAACCCCTGCAGCGAACACAGAATGAATTTACTACAAGGAAGCAATATTAAGCTATCCTGGTGGATTTTGAAAGTGTTTTCCCAAGTAACAGAAATTTGCAAAAAACTATGCAAACAACTGTGGAACACATAGCCTTTCCTCTCTCATAAGTGAGCAAGGAAAATTTGGAAAACCCTTCAGAATTTTAAAAGGTCCCCTCAAAAATAGTTCCTACTATTTTTTATTCACAAATCCTGGAGCTCAAGGACTGGCACTCTGCAGTTTATTTTGTAATGAGCATTTCCTCCTAACAAAGACAATCTTACTGGCTGAGGACCAACATCAGGCCTTCAGAAATAATTTTCCCCCTCAACAGCTCTATAAAGGACATCTCAAATAAGAATTCAGATGCAGGTAGTGGCAGAATTTGTAAGGACAGCTTATAAGGGAATAAACACCCTGGATCCCACACCCACCTGACCTCCTCAAACCCTTCTCTGAAGTTCTTGTCCTTTGTTAAGAAATGCTCAGCTGCTCATGTAACAGCTGCTAAGATGCCATAGTTCGCTGGTCATGATAACATGGTAATCTAAACGATATCTCCATCTGCAAGCCACAGCAGCCCAGCAGCTGTTTGCCTGACAGCTGAGATGTCCTTGCATCAAGGGTGGGAAACTCCAAGAGGAGTAGAGTGAACCGCTTGGGATAGGAACAGACCCCAGGGTAAGCTGTCCTGGGTGAACTAGAGCCTAGAGAAAATTCATTATTATTCTTATTTTGTCTCCAACTTTCCTTACTATGTGCTGCTAAGAGTGGCAACAGAATACCAAAACCCTTTACTAGCAAAACAAAACGGTAAAATATTTTGTCCTCTATACACAATGACTTTGCTGAAGGGAACAAGCTGCCCCCATATTCTCTTCAATTTCTTTTGCAGCTGTGTCTTCCCGGTGAATTTTCCTGCAGGACAAACTCACATGCAAGCAGAAATGTGAAAATCCGCACGTTTCGCATACATATTATTTGTCTTTCTATTTCTAAAGGAAAAAATTCTAGGGAACAATGCAGGATTTTCTGCTTTTCAGCAGTTAAACCACCAGATTCTCTACCAATTAACTGTGGAGGAGGAAAAGCTCTCCAAAGCACATTTCTGATTCAAGGTACAGAAATATAATAATGGCAAGCAGTGGAGAATGTGCTGCTCTTCTATATTTAAGCCCACATTATCACTGAGACATAGTCACATCTGTGCTGAGGAAAAGCAGAATCCAAGCCTATACAACCAGGCATGCCAACCATCTAAAACCAGAAGATGAATTTGTGCAAAGAAAAGCAGACAAAGTGTGAGTAAAATCCTGGGTGAGATCTATAGCAAACATACAACCATTTTTGAGACTGAACATTTTGTATTTAAAAAAAATGGTATCAGCTGCTTAGCAACCACACAAACAACAGTGTGAGCTGCTGTTTTTCTCCCTACTTTATATATATTGATGGGAATGATAAGTTTATTTTATTACATATAAGGATATTCAATACAAAAAATTATATACATTACCTCATATTGACAAAGTTTCCCCATACAGCTGGAAAATAAGAAGAGAGAAAACATTACAATGTCATATAGCAGAACGTGAGGTCATTTTTTCCTATTATCAACAGAAGGAATTTAAGACAATATTAAGTATGTTAATCACAAATTATCAAAGTAAGTTACATACACACACACCTCTCAGGTGTCTAGAACACAGCTTTAGATTATGGATGGAATTCTGATAAGATTACATGAGACTGTAAAAAAAATACACAGAAATTATCTAAACTGTAATTTGTCACTGCACGCAGATTAAATAAACCAGAACGCTCGACTTGTTTATTAGAGATACTGGAAAAAATGACAAGAGCAAGAAAGGAGCCCTGTAGACCTGAACCACACAAACTGGAAACTGCAGAGTGACAGAAGACTGGCCACTACAGGTGAGAGCTGAACCAGTCCAAAGAGGTGCCACAAGAGTCCTGCATTAAAGGTAGCAAGTGCTTGTATGCATATATGTTCTTTCTCTAAATACATATTTATTGTGATGTAGACACAAAAGGCACCTAAGCAATATAACTTAAAATGCCTCAGCAAGCAAACAAAACTCATTTATTATTGTTTCTATGGAAAAACTTTAATAGAAAGACAAACCACAACATAAAATCGAAGACCAAAGATGTATGAGATGTTTTTACATCTACAAAAAAGATCCAGCTGCCCAAATTACTTTCTACTAGAAAAAAAATCTTCTTAAACTGGTCAGAGTTGAGGTGATTATAGGAAGACTATCAGAACACTGACTTCCCTTTTAACTTTCAACTAGGACACAGAATGCAGTTTGAAGTGAAAAAAGGAAAAGCTATAAACCAGGCTACACTGCCAAGGAAGACTTGACAACTTCACATCATCAAGAAAAACAAGGTTACCATGAAACAGTTATGTAAGGGACTCTGCAAAACAAGCAACACAGGAAATATACCCCAAACATCTCCAGAAAATCATTCTGGAGCTGCTCTTTAAGAGACAAAGCTCAAGCTAAGGACCCAAATTACACTGGCTCTTAAGAAGTAGCCTATATACAGTATTAACATACATATAGAAAACTTATAAAGTGTCCACACTTCAGATTTTGTAAGCTGTATTGCAGGTCTCGAGTAGCAGCTCGTAAAGTATTTTGCCCACCTTTAGGCTTTGCACATACATTTCAATCACTATTACTCAATGAGCTCAAGCAGACTGAGGTGATACAGAAACAAAACAAAAAAAGCTGCTACAGTCACAGGTACCTTCCAGGCAGGAGCAGAAATGAAACCTTCCCAACAAGAAGCAGTGGGAAGGACAAAAATGAGGATTCAGTAATGCAGTTGTTCTAGCCTTTAGGGGATGGCAAAGCTACTGAACTGTTTTTAAGTGCTGAGTGCTTCTGAGTAATTCAAAGAGTAACTCAAAAGGATCCATGACAGACTATGAAATAAGCTGTAGGAGGGCCCTGTGATATCTGTGGTGATATTATAAAACCTCCTGTCATCTTCCGGGGAAAAGACAGGAAAGCTGCATATTAGAACAAATGATCCATAAAATCCAACTGAATTTTTAAATAACCCTGGATCTTGTGTTAACTAGATAAAGCAATTTTAATGTGGTGAAAAAGGGATATAGTGTTGAGCACAATTAAATTCAAGTTATTTACCCTCTGGCTAGGATTTTAAAATTATGTATGATAACACTAATGGAAAAACACTTTTTCTTTCAGTGAATGATGACGATCTGGCAGTTACAAGTACAGGATTCTCCAGTTAAACACAACTGAGCTATACTTACAAAGCATTATTTTTCTGGGCTACAGAAACCCATACAAATAATGTAACTGGTTATGCAGTGGCAGGAAGCATCTGGGTTTAGCTGGTGAAGCAGGAATTGATTAAAAAAAAAACAACGTTGCCAGCTGCAATACAAATACCACCCTCCCAGTTTTGTTGCAAAGACCATGCAGCCACACTGCACACAAGGAACTAGCTTCCTAAAGAAAACATGTGACTTGGGTGTGCTCAGTGTCCACTGCAGGGAGGGGAAGCTCAAAAAGGCATTCACATCCTTCCAGAAACACTGTTTTTGATATCCCAGCTCTGTAGAAGTACATGACCTTGCATTAAACTTTTCCAAAGCGTATTGAGTACCACTGCAGAAAAAATAAAATAAAATAAAAAATTTTAAAAAAAATTGCAAAATTAGCCACACAGGAACTATCATACAGAGGGATCCGAAGAACCCTGAAGTCACTCATGTGTAGAAGGATGTTCCAAAAACTCACTTCAACATACTGACTGCCCTCATAAAGGATTCTGAATGCACAAATCTAAAAAAGGATCTCTCTGGCTACTGGTGCTCACATGGAGCTAACACCAAGGTTGAAGGGATCACAGCTAAGATTCTTGTACAAGAGTGGAAATAAGGTTTGGCTGTTTTTCTTCCAAATACACAGCTGTTTATATAACGGGCTCACCCAGCAGCAGAACCAGAAGCACGACTCTGGCTCACAGAGGATTTCCTGACCCTAAAGGTTAAGTCAAGGCCACTTTGACATTCAGGCAAGAATGATGGAAACATAGAGGAAAGTAGGCCCAAATCTAGAAGCAAAATGATGAAAACTGCAAGCCTAAATTCAAGATGAAAATCCTTATAGGCATCAAAAAAACACTTGACAGGCCCCCTAAGCTCAGGTCTCGAAAGCTGCAAACACGGATGGTTAAAAAAATCTTCCACATCAGCAAGGTCAAGAATCAGGTACTACACATAACCCCAGTTTTCAAAAGCATGAGACTCCTAATGGACCAAATTTGAGCAAACACTAACACAACCCAGAACCTCACTGTAAAAGCCAGTTTTAAAAATTCAAGTCTAAAGCCAAATCTTTTAAGTCAAAAGGTATTAATCCAGGATAAAAGTCCTGTGCCAATTCTCAGACTGTAGAGATTTAACACCCTCACCCTCCACAGCCACACAGAACACACTCTATGAAGAACTTCCAAGTCATCCAACTAGAGAGCATTCATAAACATAGTCTTCCTGCCATCTACTGAAACTCTGTGCAAGGGAAGAATTAATGATTCATCAGACTAGACCGAAGCATGATTTGTAACCTAACAATTAAGACACTCACCTGCAAGAGAAAGAGACAGAGGTTCTACTTATTCTTTCAAAGACTGATTGTAAACCTCACCCAATGACTGATTAAGGTCATAGTAAGTTGCTGTTAAGAAGTGATCAGAATTGTTGTAAGACACATAAAAATCTGGTTTAATGGCCTGTAGGAGGAGTCAAAATAGGACTACACCTATCTGTTCTGAGGTGGTTTTTTTCCCTTTGCATCCTTTTCATAAAATAATGAGAGAAATAATTTTTATTGTAGCATTTTTGCAAGGATTAATTGCAAGTACCACCATGAGAAAAATATATTAGTCATTAATCATTCCCACAGACATTACACTTTCCAGTGACGGCTTCCAGAGAAGAACAACATGCCTTGAGTGAAATGATGAAGAACTCTCTATAATAGCCTCTCTTAGAAAAAAAGAGATTTGTTTCTAAATGCCCTAACCACAGTATTGTTATTTAAAAGGTATTTACATTTATGTGACTAAATATTAATCACTCAGGGTTTTTAGAAAACCCCAATGCTTTTTTGTTGCTTTTCCCAGCCTCTGAGATTAGGATGTAAATATTTGGCAGGCATAGCCGTACATTAAAATTGTTGTACATTTTCAAGACTTCTCAAACCTACCTTAAACAAAAATCAATTAGTCATATATGAGTAAAGAATGTGGGGAGCTTTTCTCCTACTAAATATATTTACATTCCTGGAAATTTGGAAGTTTGTTTAGTTTTTCTAGAGAAGCCCCTTTCTGAAATGATGCTGGATGCAGAGGAGCGCAATGACTGGGATATTATCAACAGAGGAATACTCCAAGATCTATCCTTTGGATACAAACTAACCCTGCCTGCATTATGTAAAAAGAAACAAACCCAAAAAAACCTACAAAATTTGTTAAATCATACTTGAAAAATACAACAGAAATCCCAAGCACTTGGCTGGGGTTTTGCTGAGCATCTACTATTAAATGGACACTTCCCTATCATAGTCAGACATTTAACTCTGACCAGCTGCACTCCATAGCAGGCAAATCTTATCTTTCCAAATCCTCAGAACACAGGAATAAGGATGTATGTTTTCATCTGAATGTCCTTTGAATCTGTCATCTGCAATCATACTTTTTGTACAGGCTTCTATAAAATACAGATTACTACGCTAAGAGAACCTTGCATGCTATAATTAACTCATCCACAATTGGCTGGGGAACCAGAAAAATAACCCTGTCACAACCTGAAGGTGGGAAAAAAAACAATCCTAAAAGAATCCTGTACCTTTATCCCTCTTCTCTGGTTCTCTTTAAATGACCTTAAAATCAAGACATAGACTATCACCAGTCCCCAACAATAATACACACTCAATCCGAAATTATTAATGACAACACTAGTTTCAGCATCACATACATTTTAAAAGAGATGTTTTAAGAAGCAAAACCACGATGTCCATAGAGATCCAACTGTACCAAAACCAGATGCAATCTTTTAAAACCATATTCTTTCCCAATTGCTCTGTTGTTTGCATTTTCAGGACACTCTGCTAAAGAAACTTTTACGCAAACTTCTGTCTAAGTAGATTCAGCTGAAAGCACAAGAATTTTTCCCTGTATTGTCCTCCCTTCAACTTCTGTTCCTAAGAATAAAAAGACTACAAGATGATGTTTGTTACAAATAGATTTCACTATCAACAGAAACAGCATGCAGGAATAATATGAATTGATATACAGTCATAACCTGAATTTCTAGAGTAAGTTCATAAGCACTGAACATCCAAAGTGAATTGCTTCAGTCAAACTTTCCATTTCAGAGAGATGCAATGGCATTCAAAAGAGGGGTGGTTTTTTTGCTTAAATCTGACTCTCCACAGTCACTCAGCAACTTCATTCTCCTGGAAGAAATAAGGTTTTTGTTTCCAGATGAAAACCTGACAAAAACAGAAAGCATGCAAAGGGAAATCATAAAATGCTTTTTAACACAGTCGCATAAAGTTTTAAATTAATTACCATACATAGTTAATAATATAAAGAAAACAATTATTTTCTCTAGGAAACTGTTATTTCCCACACAATACCTTGTGGCTAAACTGGAGAAATATGAGTTTGATGGACTACTCAAGAGATGGCAGCTGGGTGGCCTTAATTAAAAGGGGCTTGTAAGAACAATGAAGAAAAACTCTCTACCAAGGCCTGTAGTGACAGGACCATTTAAGATGCAATGGTGTTAGCCTGAAAGAGAGTAGGTTTAAATAAGATGTGAGGAAGCAATTCTTTACTATGAGAGTGGCAAGCCACTGGAACAGGTTGTCCAGAAAAGCTCTGGATGGCCCACACCTAGAAACAATGTGAGGCTGGACAGGGCTCTAAGCAACCTGTTCTACTGAAAGATGCCCCTGCCTATGGCAGTGGGGGGCTGGACTAGATGATCTTCAATGGTCCCATCCAATGCAAACCACTCCACGATTTGGCCAATATATTTAAAACTGCCTTTTATAGTCTAGATTCCATAAGAATAAAAAAAACCTCTCAACAGTATTCCATCTGTAATTCCAGCAGTATGTTAATTTGCTTTAGAAAATTATTTTACTGATGAGAGTATTTTGTAATATTAGTGGAGATAACAACATACTATAACTAATCATAACTTTGTATTAAGAAATGTCACCTTCCTGAGTGAAATTTATGATTATGCCTTTGGGGAACGTACAACAACTCGAATATTAAAAAGATTTAAAAAAAAAATACACCTCTGGTAAGTGTACACAGATCTCTGTACAGCAAATAGCGCTTCTTCTTGTATTCCCTGAACCGATGCCTTGCTCAACAGTAAAGTTCCTGCCCCAAATCAGAGACAGCAGATAGGAACTGTAGCTTCTCCCACGTGAGAAGTATCCTAGACACAAGGACACAGGGTTTGCTAAAGGAAAGGTGCTCTCTCTGTCTCTTGGACAGCACCACTGCCACTCTATGTCAACCCTTCAGTTAGTCATCGACTAGAAAAACAAAGGCAACACAATCACCAGGAAATTTCTCTACCCTCTCTTAAGAACAAACACTTAAACCTTGGCAAACCAATACCCTCCTACAGCTGTGAGATGTAACATTATGCAAATTTTCTTTCTTTACAAGAGTTAATGGAGCTTCATACTGGATGGGAAAGTAGCCAAGGATACTTTTTCTTACATTTCAATTAGCATCATTACTTTATGACTGAATTTTGTTCTCAGCTTCCCAGATGGAAAATTCTCTTGAAATTTTCTATTAAGTCTTTTTTCCAGTTCTCTGTTCTACTCCTTCCTGTCGCGTATCTTGAGCGTATCACACTGCTCCTCCACTGACCCATCTGTTGACAGCTAAGATTGTTTTCAGTGGACACACAGAATGCTCCAATATCAGCACTGTAACTGAAACAAACTCACTTTTCCCAGCTACCTTTCACAAACCTCTTCAGGTAAATTGGTGCAATAACCCCCACATCTCCCTCTCTACAGTCCATAAATGAGATGCCGAAAATTACCAGTTTCAACCAAACTCTGCTTTGGTCAACCAACCTCAGAAAAAAGAGGCAAGCAATATAAATTTTAGAGAAATATTCCCCTTTGCAAAAACAGAGGGTAAAGAAGGTGAAAGCTCTAAGAGTGTTCGTCCTTGAGTAGAATGATGACAGCGCTGTCTCCTGCACATGCCGCAGAAGAGACAAATAATAAGTGGAGATAAAAGATTAAAGACAAATATTAAATGGAGATAAGAGAGGAACTGTAAGATTAATTTCTCCAGGATGCCAAAAATTATTTTAAAACATCATGGCTAGCAAGGCATAGTCAGAGTCCATCTATTCCTGACAAACAACTGAAGCGTTAACAAATTTTCATAAGCTACATGAGTACAGCTAGTTGCAAGCCTGATGAGTAGGGAACTGGAAGCTGTTACGACAGCGAACTTATTTGCATAAACCCACAAATGAAAGGCAGCTCAGTGGATGTGAACCCAGCCAGCAAATGTTTTGGGTTTGATTTTTTTTGAGGGGAGAATCCATGGCATGCTGACACAAAAAGCAAGCAAGTCTGATGTCCTATACAACCCTTTCTAACTCTTCCATGGCCAATCACTCCTGACACCTAGTTACAAAATGTCTGGGGAAGGAAGATTTCTGATGCTGAATAACATTGAGACAGTAAGCCTGCAGCAACAGGGCAGGACCAACTTGATAACTGCTTTTCTATTAGGAAAAGTGGCAGTAAAAGCTTATCAAAACAAAATATTAAGTAGCATTTAACCTTCGTTTTGAACATATGCAAGACAAACAACATGCAAGGGGCTGGTAAGATTCAAACTGAAAAGCTCGCTCACACCTCAGTATTTTGAGAAGAGAACATCGCATTCCTCCTAGCTGATAAAAATCTGACAAAAACAAATGTCTAATCTTGTAAAACAAAGGATAACAACCACGGAAACTAACAATGCTATGGAAAGTCAAGCCACTATACTACAGGATGTACTTCCCTCACATTATTTTGACATTTCATTTTTAAGTTGTTCTAATAGCTGTGCTATAATTTATCTTACAAAGGAAATGAGGTCTTAAGCTTGGATCTCATGACAGCACCCTACTATTCCATTTTCCCCTTGGAAAAGGAGCAAGGCTACTGATATACTTCCTGAGAACCATTTGATCTACAAATGAGTAAAGAGAACTGTTCTACTTTACCAGAAATAGAGCTCTTAACTTTTTCATTAAGAACATGCAACTGCCTTGTCATACCAAGACATCAGCAGATTATTCACAGTAGCATCAAGATTAAAGCAAACCAAGCAGATTGATGAGCTCTGGTCTTTAAATCCTGGCTACAGGATTCTAAGTGTATTTCCAACAACTTAAATAAGGTCCTGATTCTGCAAAGACAGTACCACTGAAGCATGGCAGCATGTTCCTATAAAGCTGAATAAACATTTAAAACTTCCAAGGGAGTGAGTTTAAGGTGTCTATGTATTGACATTCCAACACACAGGTGGGATTTTTAAAAACAGAAGAAAACTCTCAGTCTGCATATAAGTTATTCATATTGGCGTGACACTGAAGTTTTTTAACATTATCGATTTAATTGACTGCTCTTCTATGATCTTCTATGATGTCTACATTTCTCATTACAGATAACAAAAGTCAATTAAACCCACTTCACCTCTGTTTATAATCATCTCATGTTCTGAAGCTGTGGTTTCACAACAGCTTCAAGATGATGTAAGTGGAGCCCATGACTGAAAGAATTTGTTTCAGTCCACCTCCACATGCCCCTCCATCCCACTTGGGTTAGCATTAGTAGTCCTACACTATTTTGCTGGGGGTTAAATAAGAGGAAAGTTGGAGCAGAAGACTTTGACCCTTTAAAAGGGCAATGCAAATTCAATCTCTGGGCAAGGTTTCCCACTATATGTAACACAGTAAAGTCATGCAATGTTCACAGAAGAAGACAGCACTGCAGGTGAGTCAACTAAACTAATTATAGAGAATACTAAAAAAAAAAATTGAGTAGCATTTTGACATATTTACAGAGTGATTCAGACAGCTTGCTAGCTGCAGTATCTCCAAATTCATCACCTGGGCAATGGGGAGCAACATCATCCCTTTGATCCAGGGCCTACAGAAAAGGTACAGGTAAATGTTAAACTTTATTCACTTCATTTTCCCAGGAAGCAGCTGCTTAAGTTACAACAGCTCTTAACTGCCTGCTGCATAGAAATGCTCCTTTTGACTTCTATTTTTATACATACAAACCATGCACAGCACAATGTTTCAAGTGAATGATTTTCTAAAATTAATATAAATTAGATTTACAGAACTGAGGCATCAATTACGGCCTTAATTCAAATCCAAATTCAAAGTAAGGATCTTTCTGGCTCTAAGTGCTACCAGGGAAACCAGTGAAGTCCATAAAGGAGTTCTAGGGATCTTTAATACGACCCAAACTATGTATTTCATGTCATGGTGGTATTTCAACCAAAGTAAACAGGACTCCTTCAGAGAGAGTATCCTAACTGCAGACCTGCAAAGCACGTGATGGCAACACTGCCAGCAGCACTGCCAGCTTCCCATTTTACCACTGCGCACCACCTCCCCAAGCTGGGCCGAAACAGCTGTCAAATACCCACACTGCCAAATGACTATAACGCAAAAGAGTGATCTCAGTCCAGACCAGTTCCTGCATCTGGTGCACAACAAAGAAATTTCAGTCATCGTATGATGTGGAGCAGAGATACCCAAGACAGCTCAGCCATCCACCACCTTGTGTGAAACTACCGAGAAAGCCACTCAATGACTCTTGAGAGTGAAATGGCTCAGAGCCTTTCAACCGTCTGCAAAAAGTTCTTTCTCTAGTTTGCAAACTCGCACAGAGAAGTTCTTCAGGCACTTTTGTCCCAAATTTGTATTCAAAGGCAAAAGATTTCTATGATGTAAGACATTTTTCTAAATGATACTCCCAAAACATCTGCTCACAGTTTCACACACAGGCTGACAAAATGGCACTATTAAAAAAGTCTATCCTCTAGTTCACAAAAAAATAATGTACTTGCCAACTATTTCATTCCCTGTAAAATGTACTCCAAGTCTGAATGCCCATGCCCAAATACTGAATGGAAGTTCATGGAAAGGAGGCGTACAGCCTAAAAACACTTAGTCATTTGGAGAGTACTTCAGAGAGAAGGAACAGAAGAAGTGCCAGCACATACACCTACACCAGCAGCTCAGTTTTCTCAGATTCTCTGCTATTTTAGTCAGGCATTATCTGACTGCAAGCAGAGCATAGTGATGATTCAGTAACATTGTGAGGAGTACCGTTTTAGGGTAGGTGAATGGGATCATAAAAAATCACTTCTGTAGAAAAGCAACCAAAAAATATTCTCTCTAGAATCTGACAGACCAGTGGCATCTGCTACCATATCATACTATGTAGCTGACACCTAAGGATTCCACTACTTTTGATCTCTAGTCAAACGATGGAAAAGCACAGCATGTTAGATTTGCAAAAAACATGTTCCCATCAGACACTAACTTTTTCCCTTTTTAAGCCACTTTTTTGCCACACTGACCTGCAATCCCTCTCCTCCTTCACTTTTTTTCTGAATCCCAAAGAACAAGCAGTCAGAAGGCTTTTCCTTAAGGCTAACTTTTACTCACAAAATTAAAAAGCAAACACCAACTACTGTCTACAGAATATATTCAATAGCTAGGTCCCAACGACCACGTTAGCTGCCACTCAAATCCAGTATTTTCACAGCAGCCTATTAACTTTTGTTTTGAAAATAATCATTTTTAGCAAAACATGTAAGCCTTTCAAAATAAGAACAGACATTAAGCTGTCAGGATGCAAGGGACCTGAAGTCACTCGGACAAACAAACCGTCGTGAAAGTCAGAGCTGAAACACAACTTCAACGGTAACAGCAGTACCTAAACAGTGATGTCGAGTAAAGACAATAACATACGGTAATGAAGGGAATTGCTGTGTTTCTGTGGTAGGAAAAACCACCCCTCTGACAAAA
The DNA here is from genome assembly GCA_013397845.1 of Melanocharis versteri. Classification (NCBI taxonomy): domain Eukaryota; kingdom Metazoa; phylum Chordata; class Aves; order Passeriformes; family Melanocharitidae; genus Melanocharis; species Melanocharis versteri. The sequence continues at coordinate 219,069 of VZTG01003068.1, forward strand.
TTACTTGTGTTGTACCTTTCCACCTTCCCAAATCGAAAGGGGGGATCCGAAATGTGATGCATATGCTCACCCCCAAAGCTAGCTCACCTATATGTGCCTTCAAACATCCAGAGAACGGCTTGCTCCCTAGCTGAACTGACAAGGCATCGTGCCGTCCATATAGAATCTATCTACCTGAGTCTGAAAAAAAACCAAGCTAAAATATAATAAATTAAAATTGCAACAGAAAAAAAAAAAAAAGAAAGGGAAGAGAGCTGACAGGACAACGCTTTAAATCCATTTTAAATCTATCTGACTCACTCCTAGTAAGCAAAGTCATAAACATCCCCGTTACTGGCTATTCTAAGATTTTCCCAAGTACCTCTGTGCCTCTCTCTCGGCTCTTAAGATTCCAGCTACGCGCTGAGTTAATAAACAAACATTTATTCAGCCCCCCAAAAGACTTGGGAGGATTTTACAAAAACCAGACACGAGGCCTACCCTGGAAAAACTTCCCTGAGGGCTGCTCACCGCTACCAGGTGGCGATCGGGGCGGACAAAGCGCGGTCTGAGGAAAGAGCGGCTGCGGAAACACTCGCTGAGCCACGTCCCGCTCCCACCGCTCCCCGCAAGCCCTCGGCACGGGGCAGGGGAGCGACGACTGCCGGGGACGCCCGGCACGGCTGCCCAGCACACTCGGGAAAGTTTCGGCAGGGCAGGGAAAGGGGGAACCCCTAGCCCCACCGCCCAGAGCCGCGGGGAGCCCCTGCCCCGCCGGGGCCGGAGCAGCCGCGCTGCGGCGCCCCCGCAACCGGGCAGCGCGGCGGGNGCGCGCGGCCCGTGCCGCCCTCAGAACCGGCGGTTCGCTCCCGGCCGTGTTCCCTGCCGGGCGCCTGGTGCTCGCGGAGTGTCCCCGGGAAATGGAGCGCGCCCACAGCCTCCCCGTGGCCCCCGGCTGGTGCTTCAGGGTGCTTCAGGGTCGGGCGGGCTTAGTCCCCTGTCGCCTCCCCCTGTGGCGGTCCTCGGGTGGTGACGTGCTGGAATGAACA
>VZTG01003068.1:220135-307023 GCA_013397845.1 Melanocharis versteri
CCGCAACCGGGCGGCGCGGCGGGGTGCGGGAGGTGCCGCCGCCACATCTTCCTCCTCCTCCTCCTCCTCTCCCCCACGGCGGGCGGAGGGCACGGGGGGCGCCGTGCCAGCGGGCATTGAATGGCCGTGCCAGACCCGCCCCCACCCCCGCTCACTCACAGGCGACGTAGGCGACGAAGGCGAGCCCCATGAGCAGCTTCATCCTCCTGCGGTTGATGGCGGTCAGCAGGCGCAGCAGCGGCCCCTTGCTCACCATGCCNTCAGGGTGCTTCAGGGTCGGGCGGGCTTAGTCCCCTGTCGCCTCCCCCTGTGGCGGTCCTCGGGTGGTGACGTGCTGGAATGAACAGGCAGACGTGGGCACACGCATAGATAACACGTGTGTGACGCTGGCACCTTCAGTGCCTGATCTTTTGGAGGCACCATTTGCCTCGTCCCCAAGGTGCTTTCCGTATCTGCACAGGTATCTGCATAGTAAGGGGAACCACTTGGATGCAATTTTACAGAATCACTGAATATTCTTAAGTTGGAAGGGCCCCACAAGGATAATCAAGTCCAGCTCTTGACCCTGCACAGGACAGCCCCAAGAATTACACCATGTGCCTAACAGTATTGTCCAAATGCTTCTCTCAGGCTTGGTGCTGTGACCACTTCTCTGGGGAGCCTGTCCCGGTGCCTGACCACCCTCTGGGTGAAGAACCTTTTCGTGATATCCAACCTAAACCTCCCCTGACACAACTTCAGGTCATTCCGTCTGGTCCTGCCGTTGGCTGCTGGAGAAAGGAGGTCAATGTGTGCCCCTCCACCATGGAGAAGTTGTAGACTGTGATGAGGTCTCCCCTCACGGTGCTCTAGGATGACTCTGTCTGAGCAGGGAGATTGGACCAGATGACCTGCTCTGGTGCCTTCCAACCTTGCCCTTTCTGTGATTCTGTAAATGGAAAATGTGAAGATTTCCCCCTTCTCCCACACATCCCTGCCAGGCAGTAGCTAATGAATTTGCCTCTGTTCAGGATAACAAGATTTCAGTTGTTTTAGAACAGCTTACATTTCTACTGCAGCTTCTATCTGAAGTCCTTGTGGCCTATTGCAAACTGCAGATTGATATTTGCCTGGAACGGTAGGCATCTTCCTCATGTGTCAAAACATGTTCTCCTGCCAGTAAATACACTTAATCTGAAATCTCCCTCCACAACCTGACCTTCTTCTTGAGTAGTGTGGCCTCCACACAGTTTGTAAGGGATATTCTTTTTCACACTTGCCTCCCACAGGAGAAGCAAGTGCTCTTTAATTAAATTCTTCTTTTCAGTATAGAAATGCAGCTTGTTTACACCAAGAAACTATGACCTCAGTCAAACAGGGGCTCACAGTTAACAAGAGTTAACCCCTTCGTATTACAAGGAGTAAAGTTAGTGAAACAAGTGTGTGAATGTCAGGAGGGTAAGTGCAGTAAGGTGCTGTGCAGGGTGATTAAGAGTATTCCCTCTGTGCGACCCATGGAAGAAAAGGGACTTTTTCAGGAAGCGTTGAGAATTGAGATTTCCTAACCCTGGGCTCTGATTATAAGGCCACTCCTTTCCTCTTGATTTTTGTTTCCTTTGATTTGTGTTTGCTATACCTAACTTGCAAGTTCATTCCACTGCTTCTAGCTACATGGAATAAAGAGAATAACAGATCATCATTTAAAACATAATCTAGCTCCAAATTCATCTTGTGTAGTAGTCTCTCAAAAAGCAGCAGAGTTTTATACCAGCAGTAAATTTGGCCATCAAAAAGCTGCAGCTGAACAGTGCTGCATGAAAGCTAGAGAATATTACAGGATATATTCTTATGCACAATACAAAGTCCTCAAGCCTTTAGAGGTACCCAAGATGCTTGTAACAGTTGCCCTGCCCTAAGCTGGGCTGCTCTGTCTGTGACTCAATCACGCTGCCTGCATAAGGCACCTTGCTTGGCACCTCGCTCAGTCTTTGGGCCAGTTTTGGTGCAGAAACGTGTTGAGACAGACTGCAGTCTGTGAAGATGGGAAAAGGAGAGCAAAGGAGTGGGATTCATTGTGGAACTTCATGGTGAAGGAGACTTGAACTTTGCGGGTGGCAGGCTGACCATGCTCTGTGCAGGGCAAGCTGTTTGTCACACGTCACACCCGGACCAGCTGTGTCTATGTCACTCTGCAAGTGAGACAGAATATGTCTAACTTAACTGCAGCGGGGTGACTAAGTCTGTCCCATCTCAACTATAACTACAGATACGTACCTTATAAGTACTGTAAATTTCTCCAGACCCATGATGGCCAACAGCAGGGGCACTTATTTCAGGATACAGCTGGTCACATTCACAACCTTGTGCCAAGGACTGGCAGCAATAGCAGAGGTTCTGATATGCAGTGGCTGCTAAATATGCCAAGATGGGGCTGATACAGTTTTGAGTGCTGAGTCGTAGTGTGCTATAAATCAGGTAGCAGGCATCCATCTGCTTTCGGGTCATTATCTTAGTCAGGCTGATCGCATGACATCAGCTAATGGCAATCTTCACTGAGGTGGTTTGCAGGCAGTACACCCTGTCTCCCACATTGCAGTTTTCAACTTCAGTTCTCAAAGTGCTTTATGAGAGCATTTTGATTTTTTTTGTTCACTAAATCACAGCCTGTAACACAATGGGGGTTTTTAAATGATGGAATTTTTAAATAACTTCTGATAATTATTGAAAATGTGAATGCACAGGTATATCTACCTGAACAACCAGTATGAGTTTAGAATTCACCGCACCCCTGCGATGTACTTTTCCTTGATACCAGATCAAAACTATGCAATTACCCAGCTGTTGTTCAGAATCAGGGAAAAAAAAAAAACAAACCACCAAACCAACTGCTACAATTTGCAGAATTTTCAAGTGATACCACGTGAGGAGGCTCTTCTGCCATGTGGAAATACTAGGAAAGTCTTGGCTTTCTGTCCCACTCACGTTTCTGCAAGAGATGACATTCCACCCTGTGATGTGGGAGACATAAGTGGGCCCTGGGCGCTGAGACCTGAGCAGAGAAAATTGCTATGTACAAGAAAACAAAATGAGTTAGAAAGCTCTGAAGAAAATGCAAGAATAAAAACAAGCCATTACCAGCACAGTACTTTCATCTCTTGTAACTTTGGTCTCTAAGTTAGAAAGCTCAGTGTAGCCAAGAAAGTAACACAGAGTTGCTCAGCTACTTGGATGCTTCCTCACCATTCAGCTGCATTCTACAGCTAGTGATGCTTACCTGGGAGGAATTGTTCTGGTATCATTATCCTCCTCCAAAAATAGATGATTCTGTGGAGTTACACTGCACGGGCACACCGACTCAGACATACAAAGCCCAAGATAATCTTGAAAAACTAATGGCATTCATGCATGCAAGATTGTAAAATGTGATTTAAAAGGAAAAAAAAAATGGAATGTGATTTTTTTTTTTGGTTAATTCTACTTTTAACAACAGATAATAGTGGGAAAGGGAACTCAGACAAAAATGAGTTAAAACTAGCAGTGTTTCTTTTCAGGAAAAGTTAGAATTTTGAGGGTTTGTGGTTTTTATAAAGGCTAATGAAAAGAGAACATGCAGTTCTGGGAAGAGAGTCTATTCTTTTAATATTAACGTCTCTGAAGGAAAAGAAAGCTGCTAAGTGCTTCAGACAGATATTTTTTATTATTTGGATGGTAATAAACATTTTCAATTACAACTGGATCATAACAGTTCTAAGCAGAATTGAGACAATCCCAGCCATTGAAAACATACAAATTAGGAGACAGATCATCCAGTGAATGCAAGCAAACAAGTGTCAAAGCATAATATGAAAATGACTACTTAAATATGGATTTGCAGAAATTAGGTGAATCATTTAATAATTTAGACAGTTATTTGCAGAGAATAAATTATAACATATAAGGAAATAATAGTATTTCAGACTACAGTGAGGTCTATCTATTTTGTTAAGCAGTTTTGTTCATGTGGGAGTAGTCCCAGCATTTCATTCTATAAGAGTTGAGGCTCTTTTTTCACATCAAGCGTATAAAAACCCAAGACACAATACTACTCAGAAAAGTTGCTTCAGGCTTCAGGCTTCAAATTGATATACTGACTCAATTAAAAAAAAAAATTAAACAACATTCCTAAACTGACTGGTAGTATTACTTACATAAAGTACTTGTTCTTCATGATGCGTTTTTCCCCTGAGTTAACTGAAGGCAGCCCTGTACATTTTCGAAGTTGGAGAAAGATTTTGAGGTGCTTTATCTCTTCTGAAAGTGCAGAAGGCCACATGCAAGATCCTTTGGTAATTGGGTCAGAATGAAATAGCAGAGATAGTGGCTAAATTAGTGATCATAAAAACTTGTGGACAGTTAAAACCACTGTTCCTCAAGGTTCTTTTATCATCCATCAAAGAAGCTAGTTTATTAGGCTGGGTCAGAAAGTTACTCATTCACTGCTGTTTTACATTTCATAATTTCCCAAGCCCTTTGGAATTTTTTAATTCGTATTGCTCTACCCTAGATCACTTTGGAAGTAATGACTTCGAATGCATCCATTTTGCGTTGAATTCAACCCAGATCAAGATGAAATCAGTACTGAAGAAACCCACACCTTCCTCTGATGGTCTACAGCAGTCAAATCTGTATGCCCCTGTTTACATCACTGGCCCAGAAAGTGAACAAAAAGAAACCTACCTTGAGGTGGGCTAGGCATGTATATGCATGTAATATGCACATAATATGGTTGCTAGGGGCTGCTCCTTGTAAAGAAAAGCCACTTGGGGTTTATGCTGGAAGTCTGTGCTGGCCACTGTAGCACCAGGAACAAGGAAACCCTTTTCCTTCTGCATCTTTACTTGCAGCAATAGTAGCTGGATGGGACTTTACCCATGTTACTGGTGTACTTTGTAAAAGGTCTGCCTTTCCTTCCCTCATGCAAATCTCAGGCAGATGAGTTACAAGCCACTGCAGTGATAGTGTTTCTGTGTTACAGCGATGTGAGGATTATTGTCTTAATTGGGAATCAGGAGCTGATGCTAAGTAACTGCGGGAGCAGGACTGCAACATGCTGGAGAGTGCATCTACTCTGCAGTCTAGATATATCTATTGGTGTTGTCTCCTCTGAGGCAAGGAAAGTCTTAGTGCCGTTCAACTTCTCTCATGCTGTCAACAAAGCGGAGAGTAAGCGAGGTCCTTAGAGGTGTTCAAGAACTTATACAGTTGAATTTATAGAAAGACATTACTGAGAAGTGTCTATATCACAGTGCAGTTGAATTGCATTTGGAGTGCAAATATTCCCACTGCTGTTTGATATTATTACTTTCACAAATTTCTCTAGCTGTAGTGTCAGAGAAGTTAGATGGATGACAGAGAGGACATGAACACACATACATTTCTGGAAATGTAGCACAGAAGCATTATTAAGTTTATGTAGTCCATAGCTGTGACAGTCCGCGGCCTTATGAAGAGGGATCGAGGACAGCTGCAAAGAGAAGAGCATCATGTATCACGTATCATCTGAGTGATGGGGCAAAGTGTACCCTCAGCATATTTGCAGTTGACACCAAACTGGGAGAAGGGGCTGATATGCCAGAGGGCTGTGCTGACATCCAGAGAAACTGCCAGGCTGGAGAAATGAGCTGGCAGGAACCTCCCAAAGTTTAACAAGGAGAAGTGCAAAGTGCTGCACCTTGGGAGGAACAGCCTCGGGCACCAGTACAGGCTGGGGGACAAACAGCTGGCGGTGCCGGTAGACACCAAGTTGAACATGAGCTAGCCATGTGCCTATATGGGGAAGAAGGCTAATGGTATCTTGGGCCGCATTAGAAGGAGTCCTGCCAGCAGATCAAGGGAAGTGAGCTTTCCCCTCTACTCAGCACTGGTGAGGCCACACCTGGAGGGTTGGGTCCAGTTCTGGGCTTCTCCAGTACAAGAGAGACGTGGATATACTGGAGAGAGCACAGCAAATGGCTCCTAAGGCGGTTAACGGACTGGAGCATCTCTCATATTAGGAAAAGCTCAAAGATCTTTTCAGCCTGGAGAAGAGAAGGCTCGGGAGGGATCTCATCCATGAGTACAAATAACTGAAGGGAGAGTATAAAGAGGATGGAGCCAGGCTCTTTTCAGTGGTGCCCAGTGGCAGGACCAGAGACAGTGGGCACAAACTGAAACACAGTAGGTTCCCTCTGAAATCAATAAACACTTCTGTACTGCGAGGGTGACTGAGCACTGGCACAGGTTACCTGAGGAGGCTGTGAAATCTCCATCCCTGGAGATACTCAAAAGCCATCTGAACAGGAACCTAGACAACTGGCTATGGGTAGCCTTGCTTGAGCAGGAAGATTAGATCAAATGACCTCCACAAGTCTCGGCCAACCTCAAACATTTTGTGACTTGGTGTTTACAAAGCAAACAAAAGCACAGATCCACGTATTTTACTTAGATGTGGGCTTTTGTTCTTTTCCAGGATACGGTTGAAGAAATACAAAACCAGGCAAGTGCCTACCTTTGTATAAATTAGCTTCAGTTATCTCAATAGAAATATTTCTGTGAGGAAGGAGAGTAATGAACAGCGTTGTGTGTAAACTTACTCTTGTTTGCAATTATGAGCTTTAGAATTATAGCCTATGGTCAAGGTAATTTACAGTATCAAATTTCTGTTTTGAAGTGAGCAGGATTAGGAGTTTCCAGATAGGTTTTCCAGTAGCTAATGAGATTTAACCAAATGAATTTTCATTGCTGCCTTCCAAAGTTAAATTATGGTCTTACATAAACAGTAAATTCCCCTGGTGAATACCAGTTAAATGAATTTGGAAATTGTTTTGCAGCCCAACAACCAACCAAACCTGGCAAAAGAACCTTTGAATTTTCTTATTATACAGTGAATAAATTCACTGCTGGTGAAAGCAATATCCCATAGATTTCCAAATCATCTAAAAGCAATGTGAACTTTTGAGTATGAAACTTATTCATAGAAAAAATGGCAATTCTTATGTGCACACCTTGTGCCTCTCATTGGCACTGAAGATTTATTACTGCAGTGCTTACTAAAAACCACCCACTAAAGACCTTAATGGTCTAACATATACAGCATTTGCATTATTAGATCAAAAATAATTATCAGAAATTTATCTTCTATGTTATGCCAAGGCTTCCGTGGGAAGGTTTTATAAATAAGCAAATTTACGTTTATCATAGGGTCCACACTGGGCACTTAAACTAAGTTGCTTAGGCCAGGCCTGGACGAAGCACATGACCTTAACTGGTTTATTCAACATTCTGCTTTTAGCTATGGAAACCATACTGTGAGGTGAATCATGAGTTGAGGAAGGAATGCAACAAAAGTAAAGCTGGAACATAAACCTGAACTACACTTGGGAAATATATTCCTAGGTCCCAAACTTTCAATGTGTGGACTATGTTGAAGTGTTCTGCAAAAGGTTCTAGAAAAAAAAATTGTGAGGGGATTTACATCTGAAATCTGGGGGAGGCTGTAGATCAAAAAGGTTTGGAAACCTTTCTTCTATGCACACATGATAGGCTGACTAAGTAGGAATAGGCTTTCAAACTCTAGTGCATGTTGAAAGGCAAATCATTATTTTGAATCAAGTTGTTGTTAATTCCAACAAATATGTGGCTCAGGAACTTGTCTACGGTACATATAAAAGCATTTTGTATATACCTACTCGTACTGGATAGTACTGGATAATTGCACTTGCAGATAGTACAAATGTGCCTGCATAAATTATATTGGAAAATTATTCCCTAGCCAAGATAACTTAAACTAGTATCCTGAAAACAATCAAGCAATATCAGTAGGATGAGCTGTTAATGTAGATTTTGCCCTAATGTCTGTGCTGGTGGTGGCTGTGATTTTTTAGCCTAGGTACATGTCTGTATAAATATTTGTACACATTCCTATGTCTCTTTATGTCTCCCTCGCTGCTCTCCTCTCTCTCTGGTCTCTCAGTAATTTTTTTAATCACCAGCTTGTTTCATCTGAAATAGCATAGCTCTTAGAGGTGTTAATTTCCCCATACATTTATTTGTGGTAGGCAGATGGGAAGTATATATGTTATTCTTTAGTCTTATTAGGCTGCAAAAAGTCTATGCAGGAGAAAGACACATATGAACACTTTGACCATGAGAGTTTCAATCAGAGCTCACAATTTGTTAGATATGAAACAATCCAGCCACAAAACACAAATTCTTCAGAGACCAGGGTTAATCAGCTTTCCTGTTCCTGGAGTTACTAATCCTTGTAGCAACACTTAAGAGCAAAGTCCACAGTGACAGCTTCCTGGGACAAAGTAATAAGCCTCCAGAAGAAGAGAAATCTACAGAAGATGGAAAGTACTATGGAAAGAGTGAAAGGAAGAGAAACTAGTCTGTTGAAACTGTGCCCAAATATCTTGAACTAAAAGCCTTAATTACCCATGTTTCTCTCAATAATTTTGAGAACAATGTCAGATGATAACAATCTAAAGTAGATTTCTGCTCCTTTTTTTTCTCACCACACACAGTACTCCATGGCTTTACCAAAATAAGAGTTTGTTTGTGGGAGGAGAGTAGAATGAAGGGTGACATCTGTGTGAATGGCACTTGTGTGCCTTGGCTCAGCCCTCCACTCTCACCCAAAGTGAACTTGGCTGTAGAGACTTCAATTACTCATTCATCTCATGCAGCCTCCACTTGCTAAATCCATCCAACTGGAGAGCAAGTGCAAGTAAAACCAGTTTTGTATTCTGTCTGTCCGGCCATTCATTTGTCTTCTGTATGTTTTTCACATGTTAACAGACAGTGCAAAAGAAAATGCATTTGAAGGCCTTGTTTTCCATTTTCATTTTTTAAAGAAAATGGCCATACTGAAATATCACATCAAGAAGCTTTGTCTAGAAATTAGTGCGCTCTTCTCTGGATATTCCAACAAGACATTCCTGACTACCTTTATAATTTATTTCAATGTTTATAGCCAGGTAGACTTATGGTCTACAGCACCTAAATTAATCTTGTGAAACTATAATGTCTGGAATACTGTTAGGGGTGCCACCCTTCACATTTGTCTAGCTTTAGTGAAGGCTTTGCTCATACATTTATGGGCTGAGGTACTCTGTGTGGTTGCTGAATGAAATAGCTATGCCTGAACCAGAATTTTATTGAAACCCCAGCTATTAGGGACCTCTAATGCTCTTCAACGTGGTCATGCACTTTGAAATAGTTACAGTTTATCACCAGGGGCAAAGAAACCTCTCTTTTTGGCTGTAGTTGCTGTCTATAGTGCACCTTGCAATTAGGTAAAATGCTGTCTGTAGGACAATTGTCCTCACTGGGAGCTGAAGTACCTAGTACCAAGTTCCTGTTGTTGCTCATTGATTTCATCTCAGACCATGCATCAAAGCATCATTAGAGTGCAACAGCTGTTACAAAAGCACAAAAATCTTGGTGCTCCCCAGCTTTCATGTGCCATCTAGTATGTCCCACTGCCCGTCTTGATGACTCCTATGGGTTCAAATGCTCACGGCTCCACTTGGAGAGCGGCCAAGTGCTTGTTCTGGGGACATCATAGTCAAACAGTAGGGAATGGCAATAGTCCAGATTCATGAACATCTGACATAAATTTTCATCTTCCCTACATAAAGCTAATCTAAGATACTGGACAAGGTAAGTAAAAGTGAAGACTCTTTATGAAGAGGGGTGCAGAGCTGTTGTGGTGTTGTGATTTAACCACTGGAGATAGCTCAGCCCCATGCAGCTGTTCGCTCCCTGCCGTCCCACCCTCCATCCCCCCACCTGTGGGAAGGGGGAAAAATCAGAAAGATCAAAATGGGAAAACTTTTTGATTGAGATAAATACACTCTAATAGGTAAGGCAAAAGCTGCACATAAGCAAAGCAAAATAAGGAATTCATTCAACACTTCTCGTGGTCATGCAGGTGTTCAGCCATCTCCAGGAAAGCCAGGCTCCACCACACTAATGGTTACTTGCAAAGATGAATGCCATAACTCCAAATATTCCTTCTTCCTCCTTTTCCCAACAGCTTTTATGTCTGAGCAAAACATCATGCAGTCTGGGATATCCCTTTGGTCAACTGAGGTCAGCTGTCCAGCTGTGTCCTGTCTCAATTCCATGTGCACTCCCATCCCCCTCACTGATGGGGTCGAGTGGGAAACAGAAAAGGCCTTGGCACTGTGCAAGTCATGTCAGCAATATAAAATACTCCTGAATTATCAACACTCTTTTGGTCACAAACCCAAAACACAACACCATACGAATTGCTATGAAGACAATAACCTCTGTGCCAGCCCAAACTAGTACACATGTGCAAACAAGTGCATGAAGAAGGGCCCAGGAAAGGTGTGGGATGTTGACTGGGTTTGTAGCATAGGCATCATGGCCTAGTACATTCCATGCTGTCTGCAGATGTGACTTGACCACTGAAAAAATGGGGCTGCAAAAGCATGCTCTGTGGTCTTGAGTGGGGCTTTCCACATGGAGTTTGTACACAGACATGGCAACAGCATCTGGCTGTTGTTTCACTTGGCCTGGAAGTTCAGAAGGTCATTAATATTCATTAATCGAATGGAAAAATGATGGCTGAAAGGAGAGGGAGAGGATATTAGGAAGAGTTTTAGTGCAATAGCTTTCTGTAGTTCTAATTTTTACTTTCATTGCCTTGGTCTGCAAAATATTTCTTTCAGCACTGAGCCTGGTCCTGGGTATTGCTTCTGCTTGAGATTATTTTTGGTCTTTTACTCTTCAGCTTTTCATGAGTTAATTTTCCCCTGAACACACAGACACTTCCTTCCTCAAATATCTTTCTTTTTTTATGTACCTGAACAGTGTGGAAAGGCAGAACTCTGAAAATAGTGCAGTGAGGTATGTAGAATTTTTGCATCTCTGCAGTAAAGCCAGAGCAAGCACTCAGTCTACAGCTCATATCTTCAATTTACCTAGTGAAAAACTTTGCCTTGAACCTACTCAGGTTTATTATTGGAGATCAATCACTAAAAGTGAGGCAGTTAGGGGATTTTTTCATCCTTTTGATGTATATAGTACTTTCGTTACCATAATGCAAATAATCATCCCAGTTTACAGATCAGACAGTCTCAAGAAGGTAAGTAAAACCTTTAGAACAATTAATGCAAGACACTGAAAAACTGTTCATGCTTCCATTTTTTTTTATATTTCAGTAGTTTAATTGCCTCTTGAGCCTGATGAGGTGTTGGTCCCTGATAGATTGCAATAGCTAAGCCTCTGCTGGCAGTAATTTAGAAATGCAAATAGGGTAATTATCATCTGACCATCCAGTTTCCAAATAAAGCCTGGAGATACGTTATTTAAAATCTCTTCCATCAGCAGAAGTGATCCTATAGTTTATATAATTCTACTTCAATATGATAAAATTAAGAAAGGTCTATTTATGATCTACCTATTTGCTGATTGGTTTGCAAAGGAGAATATTTTTTTATTTATGTAGCACTGTCTCACTCCAATCCTCTAGGAGCAAACTAACTCAAGGAGAGGGAAGACAGCAGCTAAGGGACTGCTACTCAGAGGCTTCAATATTCAGTATGTGTTAGTATGTTGCCCTTCTTCCAGAATACACTTTTTAACAGTCCTTCTACTCCTTCTACTGCGAATTTTATGGGGGTTGTACATACAAAACATGCCTTTTATGGATGTGGGTTGTTGAAAAGTCTGTAAAGACCCTCATACATGAAACCACGTGAATTCCTTGAGGTATGGGTTAAAAGTAAGGAAGTAAGGGAAGCAGATTTCAAAAAGGTGAATAACTAAGTGATTTGTTGTAGACACAGAGTTAAACCACCTGTGTAATGACCATATCATAGAATGATTTAGGTTGGAAAAGACCCTTAACATATCAAGTCCAATCATAAACCTAACACTGCCAAGCCTACCACTAAACCATGTCTCGAAGTGCCACATCCACGTATTTTTTGAACACTCTCAGGGTTGGTGATTCCATCACTTCTCTGGGCAGACTGTTCCAATGTTTGACAACCCTTTTGTCAAGAAATTTATCCTAATATCCAATCTAAACCTCCCTTGGCTTCACTAGAGGCCATTCTGTCTTGTCCTATTGCTTTTTACTTGAGGAGAGATACCAACCTCCACCTTGCTACAGCCTCCTTTCAGGAAATTTAGCCAGTATTATGGTTTCCTCTCAGACTCCTTTTCTCCAGGATAAATAACTGTAGTTCCCTCAGCTGTTTATCATAGGACTTGTGTTCTAGACTCTTTGTCAGTTTTGTTACTCTTTGGATGCAGTGATGTTTTCAAAAATAAACATTGAAACACTAAACCCACTACCAAACATGAATTCCAGAAACCACTAGTCTTCTGTACTTTCCACTGAAAAAATGCATTTGTGGAAGGCTAGCTCTGTTCTGTTTCCTAAAGGCTGTGTCTGCAATTCTCATGTAAGCATGTACTACAATTGTGTTAAATTCTTTGTGACCCCACCTTAGCTGTAACTGTGTTGCAGAAGCTGAGGGCATCTTCTAAATTGAAAAATACGAGTGGAATCTTCACCCACCTAACAGCATTATAGCAAAATGGTTCATATAATATAGGTGAACTCCTTGAAGGTCCTGAATCTACTGGGAACACAACTTACCTGACACCAGGACCACATGAGTCACTTTATTGTTTGGATGGACTTTACTTTGAGCTAGCCAATTCTCCTCATACATTTTGCAGAGAATTCAAGGCACAGGGGTATAGCTTCAATTTTGGGGTCAGATGTCTAAGCATTCGTCAGTTGTGGGATTCAACTTTCATGTGATTAAGTCCTTTATCAGCTCTAGCTCAAAATGTCTACCAGGTTCCCACAAGAACTAGTTCTCTTTTGAACATCCTTCATTCTGACTGGACCTTTCTTGCACTAGTTATCATCATGGGACTAGATCAAAAATATCTTCCCCCTTATTTATAGTGAAAAAGAGGAAAACTGGAGCAACCTATAATACCCTGGGGTTGAAGGTTGGAGCAGTTGCACAAGAGCCAGCAAAATCAGTATTACATGATTTAAATAACAAAGGTGGTGTCTCTAAGCTTGGAGGAATTTATCGATTCATGGGCGTTTTGTAAAGAACTTCATAGCAAGGCTCATATCTGAGTCTCTCACTGATTTTTCCATCTAAATTAATTTGGTAGTTCAGCTGTACTCAGCTAACTAGTTATCAAATTATAATCTCACATTCTGATCCAATGTTTTTCATTGACAAGGAGTCTGTTTGAATTCAATACTCAGAATAAAGACTTGCCTGAGTTTGATTGTGTGAGTATATATTCTTTTTCCATCTGTCACTGAGAAATAGGATGCATGTCACCTAAAATACAACGTCTATCCATTTTTAAACACAACCAGATGGCAGTTTGTTTTTCTGTTTTCTGAGATTCAGTATCCTCAGATAGTGTGGTTTACAAGTCTTCTTACCAGCCACGTCTTTTTTTGACCATAGAGTAAACAGTAAGATTTACTCTAAAAGTATATTACAGTCATTTTAAAAATACATAATTCTAGTTGAGCTCTGTTCTCATTTCTTTCAAGAGATCATCACCATTTAGAAGGAGAACCCACGCTGAGAGCTTATATTCGAAGTCCGGAGGGTATCAGCACATTCCCCTCCCCTTCTGGGAGTTTGCCTGCCTGGGCTTGGTATCAAGAGTTTAGCTGTCTGTGTTCAGCCTGGCTCATTGAGAAGATCTCTTGGGAAGAAAGAGGTGGAAGTTGCCTAGTCTAAGGTTCCCCATTCCTTTCCTTAAGAGTTGCTTTTAAGCTGAGTCTCTTGCCCTCGTCCTTGACCTGAGCTACCTTGCAATTATGCCATAGTTATGCCCATCCCCAGCTGTGGATGCTATTGATCCAGACTCTGATCTTGACATGTTGGCTTGGCTCTGTGACTTGATCGTTCTGCTTTGTCTCTATGATCTCATCTCGTGGTCTAAACTCTCAGCCTAAGCTGAGTACTGTTACCACACTTCTCTGTTTACCTCTCTCAGGTACTGTGGGGTTTGACCCTTGCTGTTGTGGCCCCTCTGTCCACCAGCTGCTTCATCATGCTTGATTTCCCACTGCCTTTTCCTCATGGCACAGTTGGACCTTGCTGCTCCCTGACAGGGAGATTCATGGCAGCAGGCATGTTGTTTTAGCAGTAGCCTGGGTGTCATACTGTGCAATGCCTGCCTGAAGAAAGAAAAGGCATTTGAGAGGTGAAGAGGGCTCTCGCGCAGGATGAGGAATAGTCATGCTAAGACCTTGTCTATACTTGACAATTTTTCCCTTTATAATTGTGCCAGAAATAAAGTTCTATCTTCCCCCATCACCCACCAGCTGAAATATACTCTCAGCAGTGTAGTAATGTTACTATTTGACTTATTATAAAAGGCTGAGGGGTGTGTTCTGGACTGCATGAAATACATGGCACCTATAATTTCCTAAGACAGCAAAAAAAAAAAATCATGTACCCTCTCATCACTGTACTTAAAAAAGGCAAAATTTTAAACATGCATTAGACTCCAATTTTTACTTTTGATGTGGTTTGGCTGGTATTCGAGTTACACGAGCAGTGTTTCTGCACTCCTTACCTGCAGGTGATAAAATCACACTGGAGCAAATGTGATGGGGCAAGTGTGGATTACATATCTGATGATAAGTAAATAGTTGTGGGTTTACATCAGCCCGCAAGGCTATTTTCTCTCTATTTGCACCACTTCTATTTGACCTTGCCTGATGCATTTTAGGATTGACCTTTTTGCCTTTTAGAGGTTTGTAGGCTTCTCCTATAGCTTTCTCTCCTTTAAATTCTCTTTACCATCACATGTTTTTTTCCACATCAAAAAATTTGTTTCTAGTAATAACTTCTTAAAGCTGAGAAGGACTCTAGCACATGCTATGTATGGCTTGCTTTTAAAAGTCTAGATGGCTATTTTCAAAAACAGTTTTGCTGCCCAGGGCTCAATCTGCGTCAGACTTCATTTGGAAAAGTCATATTAGTGATCCATCAACAGTTACTGGATTACATTTATGCACAAAATTATTCACAAAGAAAGAGTTTTGCTGTAGCAATTTCCCAGCAATATCCAGAATTCACACAGGCCGCATCATCACAGTAACAAAGTACTGCAAGCAAACTAGCTCCACAGCAGAAATTTCACTGTGAGACATTCACTCTAAATTATGCATTCTTTATGAGTTCTGCATACAGAGCTGGTGTCAACCAGTGGGAAGTAAAAACATTTGAAGCAAAAGCAGAAAGGTAGGAACTGCAGTGTATGGAAAGAAAGAGACATCTTCCTCTGCTTTATTTGTTCTGTAATCGGTGTAATTTTGGCAAGATTTTACAAGACTACCCAGCAAGCTCTTATGTGTTGCAGCCCTTCCCCATTTGCCAAGAGACTTCTGCCTCTGGGTCTGTATTCTGCTAGGGCATTGGCATACTGTGTGTGTTTGCATTTGTTTGGAGGTTCTCCCACAACCACTGCACCTCACTACTCTCATAAGTACTCTGATAGCCTGCTTTCACAGTAGAATTAACCCAATTGCAAACACAGCAAAAATATGGTATCAGACCACTCGGATTAAGAGTGTGTTAAGTCTGGAGGTCTTTGTCCTTGAGATGCTGTAGTCCAGACCAGTGTGACTGCGTCCATAGAAACACTCTCTCAGCACAAGTGTGTTAAAAAGGACTGTCCACCGAACTCATTCACGAGGTGCTCTCTCATCTTCCCAGAGATGCCGTCTCTGGCAGTGACATGAAAACAATGCTTTATGTAAGTAGCTTCCGAGCAGTTATTCATTATTAATGCAGACAGTTCTGACAGCAAAAGCAAACAGCATTTGGCAGCAAGAACTTAATAAGAATGTCATTAAGGAATTCAGTCTGCCAACCAGCACGTGCTTTGTAGTGCAGTGAGCTGACTTCCCTGCCTCTTTGCCTCTTTTTCTGGATGCTAATCATAAAAATGTCACTGTAAGTATATTTTCCCTCTTGATGTGTTTTACTGGTACCATACCACAGCTTACCAGAAGATTGATGTCAGCTCCTGGCAATGTGTATTGTCTGTCAGTGTCTCTGAGATGGAACAGAAATGAAATGAAAAATGCACAACACAGGAGAAATACAGCAAAGCAGTACAAGCCTGGTAATACAGGGGTTGGAACAAGAAGACTAGTGGTATCAATGTTTAGTTTCTTTGCATATTCATTGAATGTATTTGCAAACACAAGCCGTTATTTGTGTAGGTGCTTTGCAGGGTATTAACCTTTGGCAAGGAATAGCTGATAAGAATGATTCCTGATGAAAACTGTTTATATTTGCTTTACTCATGCTTATTCAGTGTCACAGAAAAGAAATGTGTTTAAGATTAAGAGAATAAACTAATTTTTAAAACCCCATGGCTCTATCTTGACCTAGACAAAGTAAAACATTTTTATCAAATGGCTGGAACAAATTGATATATTAATTGCTTTGGAAAGGTTAATCTGCAAAATTGGCATGTGGCACTGAGTCTTGGCATGCCATATACCATCCTATGTGGCTGTACAGAGACAAAATATAATTTAGAGCTCTGGTTTTGGTCCAAATTTATCTGACTTTCGATTAACAAGTGAGCATGTATCTACTATTTCACTATAGGGGATCTGCAAAGAAGCTTATCAGTTCTCTTTAAAAAAATAAAAACAAAAGAAGAAGAATGAAAGGCCTCATGTTTGAAGAATGAGCAGCACTTTGTAGAGACGTTTTTCTGGGTTTACTTTCTAATGTTAGCAACATCAGGAACAGAAATCTTGACCCTTATACATTTGCTGAAAGATTTAGTCAGAATTTAGTTAAAAGAGCAGAAGTGTTGAGTGATTTACACCGATAGTGTTTCTTGTGAATAGTTTAATTAAATGAATGTAAACTATCTCTGATAAAACCCCAACCAATTTCACAACTCATATGTTTCAAATAGTCTGAATAATGATCTCATTTTCTTTACCTGATGAGCCTGATTTCCTTGGTATGTTATATCACAGCCCTGCCATTTCTCTCCATTTTCATTAAAACCTATGGGTGCATCAGAATTGTGAACTTCTAGTTTCTGTGATTTTTGTTCTAGATATGTTTTTATGTCTAAATATTGAACAGTTAGATTAATAACTGGTAATCTCTTACAGTTTAGATGAGCAATGACTAATTAGTCCAGAGAAGATACCTATTTTCTTCTGGATTATCCTGCCTTTCTTACTGCTTTAGATGCTTTTTAATTGAACTAAATAGTTTCTTTTTACACTTCTTTTAAGAATTCCTTATGGGCAACTGAATTCTAACAATGATAGTTAGAAGTGACTACTACCAGTACCTTTGACATTTTTACACATCTTCTCTGACTTTTTTTTCCCTGTCACTAGAAAGGTAAGGTTCATATTATTAAACTCCCCCTCCTTTCAAAATTTTTTTTTGCCTCTAGCTCTACCTGCACTGAATTTCCCATCTTTCTAATTAGTGTAGTTTGAAGAATTGTCAGTTACTAACCCAGTTCCAACCCCACCGAAGGGCAGAGTGATTCTGCAGGAAAGAATAAGAAGATTTTAAAATCAGCATTAGTGACACTCAGGAAAACTGGGTGTTCTGAGGAAACTCTGCATGTTGCCAGTTCTTTCTGCCATCAGCACTAATAAAAGAGTTGATGACCTTGCTGCAGCTAACAGATGCTGCAGAAAAGGTTGCAAGGCTATTAAATTAGGAACAGAAATATAGTACATTAAGACTAATTGGGCATGCTGGTTCCTGTTGCGACTGTGATGTTGCTGGTTTGATAATGACGCCTCTGCTGAGAGTTTCCAAAGCCTTCCAGAGTTCTGACATAGGAGCAGATGAAAATTTCAGAACAGCAGCAGTTTCTGAAGTAATGTTAATGGCAGCACTGGCAGTCCTGGTGACAATGAAACCAAGAAGAACAGTCTGCTAAAGACTACCAAAATCTTGGGTCTGCACCGCTATGGGGAATGCTGGATTGCTGTCAGAGTAGTGTGATGAAGTGGGTTGGAAGGAACCTTTAGGATGCACCTACACACTTGCACCTACATTTCTGGGAATTATTTTCTGAGCACCTAATGGGGACTCTGAGCTCTATATGGAATTGCTGCCCTAGTCCCACTCCTTCAATGGAAGGGAAAAACCATGTCTCCAATATGCTTGATTCTTCAAAACACTTTATTTCTACACCAAATTACATCAGGAAAGACAATGTTTCTCTTGAACCAACTGCTTTCCATAAAGATTGCTTTTCGGGGAGGAAGGGTTGATTCAGAAACTTCAGGAATGGCAGTGATTCCATCAGCAGAAAATCAGTTGCACTAGGAAAGCACAGCTGAGCTTACAGCATGTTGTGGTATTACACTTTCGGAAAGAAGAAGCAAAAATAAGAAACCCTACAAGTCTCTAGTGGCACAAATTTCAGAGACAAGGAATTGTTCTCTTACAAACCTATTCGTGTTTTGCTGCAGAGAAAGAACTGAAAACTGGGTCCTCTCTCCATACTCTGTTTTATGGGCAAATTAGGAATACCCACTTGCTAAGAAGCTCTCAGTTGCTGAAAGGCCCAGCAAGTTAATCAGAGATCACCAGGACCATGGCAAAAAAATTACTTAGTGCACCATGACTCTTCCCTGCTCTCCCCTGAGCCATCTCTCACAGACACCTAGAACATAGACAGCTGTTGTATATATTGTAATTTGGCAATTATTTCTTATTTACTGACTTGGTCTAGTCATTACAGACTGGAGAACAACTCACTGTTGGGTGGCACTTGAGTAGGTCTTGTCTTTGTCAGAATTGGTTGTCACACAGCAATTATTTTGATATTACAAGTTCACTTCAAGGGTCATTAACTGTTCCTTTAAAAAGTGAACAAAAGTTATTTTTTAACAAAATTTACCACCACAAGGAAGCTTATAGCTTGTTCACAGGTTGCAGTTCTGTATTTTTCAAAACTTTTCGAGCTATAGCATCAGTGAAGTGGACAAGGTCGGTCAAAAATTATGGAGAAGGTAACATTAAAATATTCAATAGCCTCATCCTTTTACAGATTGCCCATCATCTCTGCTCCACTATGAGGCATTTCCCTCAGGAGATGTCTTCTCCTTTCCAGCCATTACTGGCAGAAAATGTAGTATATGTCAACATGTCTTGTAGCAGGCTCTGTAATTTACCTGAATTTAAGATACTGCCTTCACAACAACAGGGAAGGGAATATTTGTCAAGGAAAATGGTTGTTGTGCTGCAGAACATACACATTGTTCATTTGCTGTTTTGTCTCTTTTAAACTCCATTATGAAACTGCACCACTAGAAGCTGAAACCACGGTAGATTAACTTCTCTGGAATTGATGTGTGTCTACTTGGTGCTGTGAACTCAATGAATCCTTGAGAACATTTAACTTTGTTTTCTATCATTTCATGCCAATGCTTTTAGGTTTTTTTACTTATGGAAGAGTTAGACAAAAAATCAGAAATTCAAAAACACTTTCAAAAATCTCTAAGATGACTTCAGAGGTACTCAACTGTTGTTAGGTTTCTCATAGCATGCTTTCCTTTATAGGTGAGGTTCCTTGGTTCAGATAAAGCACCAGCTGTGTTTTCTGTTTTTCCATTTTGGTAAACCATCCAGGGTTACACCGAGAGTACCCACATGAAATCCATACTGGGAAATTGAATCATGCTTGGGATTTGGATCTAAGGAAAACAAGGACACTTGAGATAATGAATTCTCATGAGGCTAAATGATAGGAATTCTTAAATAAGATCCTTTTGATTACTGAAATATTCGGTTACTCAAAAACATAATTATTTTTTATTTTTCAGAACTTTTTTCTGGGGGAAAATGGTGAGATTTGCTGATAATCATGATTTTGAAAACTTTGCTTTGAAAATTTTAAAAACTGGTTTTGTTCAAAATTTGCAGAGTTGTTTTAGTCAGCAAAAAGTATGTATGATGAATAGAGCACTGATTTTTAATGCTTCTCAGAATATTGTCTTCGCTGCTTCTATGCTTTTAATATGAGTGTGATGGTAAGCAATGCTGACTCTTTGTGTAGCCCATCAGTTAAACTCTAAGGCTGTCTCCCCTTTATAGATAAACAGTTGGAGAACACGTTGACCAATAATAACCTTGAAAAAATCATAACACCTAATTTTTCACATGGTAGGTGATAAGAAAAAAATTATATATTGAAGCATTGCTGCTTAGTCATTATTTTCCGCTTTCCACCTTTCCACCTTGACATTATTTGATTTGTCATCAGTTGCTCAGCATATTTGGCAATGCTGAATCAGAAAGGAAACAGAAAACAATTAATTCCACTCACTGATGCATCTTTCCTATTCTATTTCCTATTCCTATTCATTTTTCCAGGCAGTGCTCAATCCACTGCTTACAAAGAAATTTTATTCTGAGGCTTTGCAGATGATGAAGAAATTTTAAATATGTATTTTAAACTGTAGTTAGGTGTGACTGATTACCCAATTGAAGCAGAAATTATGAAATCAGGTATGTATATATTTAAATCCAGTACTGTTAAGACCAAAATTAATGGATTTTCTATATAACATAAGAAGGCCAAAAAAACATATGTTGAATACGAAGGGCAACGATACACTCTGATCCCAAACTTATACAAAAAGAACAAGAAGAACATGAATTTGGACTTTGACATGCTGTCTCCACCAAAGAAATTGAAATTCTGAAAGCTCTACTTAGAATTCGAGAATTTCTAATTTATTCATTTGTTATCTTAATAATGTACAGCAGCTGTCCAGAAGTCCCAGGAGAAGTTAAACAAGAACATATTTTGTAGAATTGGTAACAGAAAGAGTGGATCACAGTTTGGATTTCATTTCCAAGCTGAGGACACATTGTGGAGACAAGAAGTTCAGCCTAGAAAAAGTTATCAAATGGCAGAAAAGTGATTTATTTATTTTTCAATGTGACAAATACAACTGATGACAGGCACAATGAGTAACCTCTAAAGCTTTTCAACACGGAGAACAATGCCTGAAGAATTATGCAGCTTCTCACAGAGTCTATCTATTCTGCTTTTAAAAAAATTTTCTTATAAGTTGAGCTTTTATCCAGTAAAACTTACATATGATTTCATGTCTGTCGAAAAATAAGTAGTAAATCATAAGGCTGTATTAGTTTTGTTGTGATTTTGAGTTGAGGTAGTGGGATTCATCTCCACAATCCCCTCCTCTCCCCTAAAGCTTCTTATTTTCATGGGTATTTCACGTGCATACCAAATACGAAAAAGGACTAATGTTCACATCTAAAAGTTATGTTTCAATCTCTAATTTTCTAATGGTTCCATACTAATTCTCCTAATGTAAAGACAAGCAGGTCATAGGAGACCTTACTTGCCATTTGCTGGAGGGTTTTGTTGGGATCTGTAGCTGCACCTATGTTACACTTTGCTTTGATATGCAGCTAAAGCCATGTAGGGGATTCCTCTAACTGTCTCCAGCTGTGCCTTGGCTGCTTTGACTTGTAGAGCAGTTGGATGTGTACAAACCCAATATTCTTTTGATGAATATCAAACAAGAATCTGTGCTCCTGCTGTGAATCAAGTGCACCCCAACCCCTAAGAGACCTATGGTCTAAATGAATCGTGGTCCTTCGGACAGCTTCAGTCTGCTGCCAGAGGGGTGGATAAAGGTAGAAGTCCTGTACCATCTTGTACAGCTATGTAAGACAAACATTGACTGCTTCCCTGCTGAGCCACTTCACACCCAAGGACTTGCTAAAGTTGATGTTGCCTCTGATTCTTCACTTCCTATAAAATATTTTAACCTCATTTCGCTTTCATCTCTTACATGCCTCTTTGTTTTCCTATTTTTTAAAATTTGTTTAAAAATTAATATAAGCAAAATGGCTCAGAAAGTGCTCAAACCTCACAGGATTTCCCAGTCTAGCGGTTGCTTTGCTAAATCAGTGCAATACCTTCATATATTGATGGCTTGTTCAGACATACAGCATTCCAGTTATTTAGAACAATAATCACTGGGATGGAAGCAGATAATTTCATAGTTTTTTTAAGAATCTACTTTCAGTAGTCTGATTTAGAGGGAGTACAGTAATTTAGGATTTACTTGGTGCGTTAATGCTGAGCCAAATCAATGTGACATATTTATTCCCTTTAATCACGTCAGTGTTATCTTGACAATTAACCTTTGATGATTCAAAAGCCTTTTGAAAAGACTAGTGGCACTATAATTCTATATTTAGATCTAATTAAAGCTTTTGTTCTGAACATGATTTTCCCTTTAATGCCAATTGCGTTACTATATGTGCTACAAATGCAATCGTATAATTGAATGTGTTTGAAGCAGTAGCTTAAGAAGAATAAATGGACAATCTAAGTGGGAAAACACTTCAGGAAAAAATGAAATGGTAATTAGTTGGCTAGCACAGCATTTTTATATTATCTTATGAAAAGCAGAATGTTGACACGTTTTGTATTTTATTTTCATCATGTCACCTCCGGCTTTTGCTATTTATATACCTTTGCTCCTTGAACTAACCTAAATCTAGATCTTAATCTATTTTTTTTTTAAGAAGATTTTAAAATAAATATTACTGCCACTCTTCTTGCTGTAGTGCAAGTGATTGCTGGGCTTGAGCTAGTTTTAACTGAAAGCAATGGAGTGCTCTTTCTGGAGGCAGTATTTTCAAGATATGCAGAAGGCTTAGCTATTATTCCAAATTGTTACCACTCTTAATTGTTTCCTGTGCTCTAATCTTATCAATTATCTTTTTTATTTATTTTTAATGAGAAAAATTCTATTCAATGACTAAATTGAAAGATATGGTTCTTTCATATATCGTATATATTTATAAATGTGTAAAACCCACAAAAATACCTATATATACACCTCCCCCTCCACCCCTATTCCCTATAAACTACACTGTAAGCAAATGGATGCTTTATCTGATAGTTATAAATTAACTGTAGCAAAAATAATTTTGGAATGTTCGTTTGGTAGCAAGTATCAGCACACAGATTTCATTTAACAGACACAGGAAAATGAGCAAATTAATGGAGAAGTCACATCAATTTGACTCCTTCTCTCTGGCAGGCCCTGGTTAGGATGGTCTTTCTGTCATGGTGGGGTGGGGGAGAAGAAGGGGCAGAGGAGATGGAGTGGCTTCGTTTGAGTGCTTTCCCTACCAGAGGTAATGGCACCTGAGTCAAAAAGGCAGACAAGTGAGAGGAAAAACAAGGCTGAGGGGTGATGTAATTTCCTTTCAATGGGCAGGGGACCGAGTCAGTTATCATAAAGGTGAGAATGTCATTTCTTATTTCTTTTTAGGAAGTGTATGACATTCCCCATATTGATGCGATGCTGTCCCATTTGCCTTTCTGTGTCTTCTGTACAGATTTGGTACTTGCAGATAAGGAATTGCTGCCTGGGAATGATACGCCAAAGGGGAACTAAGTAATTCCCATGCTTTTGAGTAGGGTTCACTGGGATTTGTAAGGCCTGCTATGCAACTGGAAGGGGCAAGTGTTCCTGGCGTAGCTGGGAAGGCTGCTCAGCTGTAACAAGGGTGCAGTGAATAGAGGGCCATGGTATACTTAATAAACAAACTGGGTAAAAAGATGAGTGTACAAATATGACATGAAGTTGGAATAATTTTCTTACCGGAGGTTCAAGCTTTCATAGGAAATCAACCATTCTAGACAGATTTTGGCAACACAGTCTGACAGTAGCCACCCATCTCCAAAATTGCACATAACAGTTTGTCTCCCTGAGGTGCCAGAAATCAGCTAATGTAACTAGATAGTCTTGCTTTGACTTGTGCTGTGATGGCTCTTCCTTCACTTTAGCTTGTAATTTCTGAAGAACATAGCAGCTTCAGGATGGTTTGGAGATGAAGAAAGCCAGGGACATGGTCTAAAGGCAGCCTTTGTCATTCAGTTCCAGAAGGGACACAGGAAAAGGCATTTTTATATGATGGTGGTTCTAATTAATTCTTCAAAGGCATAGGTGTCACAGACATTCAGGATGAAAACTGTGTCTAATAAGACCATCTGTCAATGAACACATGAGAAGCAAGTAATTCTGTGCACAGCACAACTGAGGTAGCCCAGCTTTCTACATCTTTTTGTCTTCATCTATTCCCTGCTTCCTCACCCCTACTAGAGGAACTTCTGATATCTAAGGGAGAGTAAAACCACCCTTTAATTGGAGCACCAGATACACAATGTGACTCCACAAGCTTTGTTTCCTTGTACAACCACAGTACAAACTGGCCCTTTCCTAGTTTAAACACTTGATTACAAGCTATTAGCAAGGGCAGCAGTAGGAGAAGAAAAAACACTGCAGAAACATTAATCTTTGTTCATGTACAACAGTGGAAGTCTGGAATTGCACTGGTCTCTGAAGGGACCTTCAGATGGGAGTTTATCTGCCTAAAGATCTTGCAGTTTATATCACTGTTTATTTCATTTTGGTTTTGCTTTTGATTTGCTCCTATTCTTGCTGAGGCTGGATGACTGGGTACCAAATCCAGTGCCCACAGGGAGCCTATGAGGAGCAGAGCTCTGCCCCCATGGCGTTGGTTACAAAATTCTAGCACTCTAAAGCAATAAGGCATCTCAGAGCCACCTCACAGCCATCTGTTCTGATTTTATATACTCTTACAATACAAAATTTAAACTCTTTGAGATGCATCTGCAGTATTTTTCTCTCCCTGGGAAAAACTATATGTATGGTGAAGCCATAAACAGATCTAAATGTGAAAACAAATAAAATTTGCAATTTAATATTTCTCAGCATCAGTCAGGAAGGAAATGCATGAATGCATCAGTGTTCTGAAAGAATTAATTTTAATTTGTCTTCCATTTGATTCATTTCACATAGTTTAGTATTGTTGTGTTTCACTGGAGCTGTAATTTTAGCATGATTTTTATATAATACCATGTTTTGAAGATTTGCGTAGTATCTACTGCTAGACAAGGATCTGAAGGGAGAAGGAAAGAAAAGAGATCATTTTCCAAAAGGCCAGAAACAGAATGTTTGTGATTGTGGTTATGAAATTTATTCTTTCACTTCACTAAGCATCTTCAATATTAGTGCTCTGGTATTCTGCTGTACATTGTTGTATTTTATTAGATGAAACTTTTGCACTCCTTAATTCTCACAAATTCACTGTTCATGCTGTTATCCTAACTAAAATTGTTTTATGAACAATGGGAAGAAATCTGTATTATTTCATTCGCAAACGTAAGTCAAAACCCTTCTTTCAGGGAAGCCCAAAGGTTGGTATGGTACACTCCATTTCCTATCTGGTCCCTTTTGCCAACTGAGGGAATGCAGATCCGAGTGGCTGGACAGGAGGCAGAAATTTTGTGTCAGACGTGGGCCAGAATTTGCATAATTATGTATAAAAATGCAGAGTGGGTGAAAAGCAGCACATGCTCTTAAGGCAGAAGGTGCCAATGAGGATGGGGAATGGAAGCCCTGTACCAGCTATTCTGGGCTTGCAGCCCAGAAAGCCAAGCTTGTCCTGGGCTGTATCAAAAGCAGCAGGCCAGCGGGTGAAGGGAGGGGATTCTGCCTCTCCATTCTATGAGATCCCACCTGGAGTGCTGCATCCAGATCTAGGACCCCCAACATAAGAAGGACAGGGGCCTGTTGGAGAAAATCCAGAGAAGGGCCATGAAGATGGGCAGGAGGGTTGGAACTAGGTGATCAGTAAGGTCCCTTCCAACCCAAACTATTCTGTGATTGTATGATTCAATCTATGATTCTATAATTGTATTCCCAAAATACTGTTCAGCCTTCAGCATTAGCCCCCAAAATCTGCCTGCTGTATGTAGTAATTCACTCTGCACTGAAGTTCTTTAGGTGTATCTTATGAAAATTTGCTGCATTAGAAGTGCCAGAGTGAATTCTGGCTAAAGTTTTGGCTTTCTCCTATTGAAAATTTTTAATTTATTGATTTTTTTTTAAGTGAATCAGTTTAATATCTGTAGGGCAAAACTTAAATCTTGCTTAAGTATTTAAGGTTGATTTGAATGTGTTTTATAATAAAGGAATTTGCACAGCATCCTCAAAACTGTGAAAAGTACTCAGCAGCGTATTATCAAAATCTATTTTCAGCTTAGCTCTTGAATGCATTTTCAAAATCCCTACCTGAGTCAATAAGTTGCAATCACCCAGAATACACATGAATGATTGATTTTGGCATCTGAAGTAGTAAGATTATAACAACAGAGAGTAAAGCACCTGTGTCATTTCTGCCTTGAATGGCTGTTAGGGTAATAACACAAAGTAATGAACTGTTTAGCGCGAATAATGAGAACAGTTAAGCCTTCATGGTCTAAACAGCACGCTTTGTGAAGAGCAAGATTTATAAAAAGCTTGTTTCGCAAGATATAGCATCATCAACCCATGTGAAGACCTATGTAATCATGATTCTTTCAGCTCTCAGTACCCAGCACTGCATTTTGCATAATTAAGGTAGCATTGGCTGCTGTGTAATGCTCCTCATCTGGCATACATACTACCTACAGGAAGGCTTGCTATAGTAAGAGTCCTAATGTTTGATATTTCCATAAATATCAAAAAGAAAGTGGTTCAAGTCTTTGAGCATAAATTGTTCTGGTCAAGTCAGTGGAACTGTACCCCACTGATCTCAGCTCAGCATATAGCCCATCACATTAGTACTCCTCATAAATATCACTAAAGTAGCAATTAAGTTTTTCTGAAAAGTACGACAGTCTCTTTAGTAAGTCAATCAAACATATTCTGAGGTATTTTCTTTTTCTTTTTCTTGGCTTACTAGGGCACTGGATGTATTTCTTGATTGTTTTCTAAGTCTATTTTACAGTTAGGGAAAAATAGTCCTAGAATTTATAATTATTTTGTCTATTCATTTATAATTCCTCAAATCCTCAGAGTAAATCTGGAAATACAAAAGCACCTATTCTGCATTAGATTAATTCCACTTGTTTCCCTTGTTGTCTTTGTCCTTAGATGCTGTTTACAATCCACTGCAATTTAATAATTTTCCCCATCTCTGCATGGTCCTTCTACATATGACAGAAGGAGCTGCTTTTCATGAGGCTCTTCAAAAGCAAAATGTCAGTAACCATAACAACATTCTGGTGACCCAGTCAAAAAGGTATTTTAAAAACAACAGCAACTTCACAAGAGAAAATCCTGGCATTGCAGCCAAAAAACATTGGGATATTGTGAGCCTAAGGAAGTTGATGAGGTTTGAATTAGATTGTGATTCTCTTGCTGTTTCAGCCGGTTTTACCTGTTGCAACTTATATTCTTCAGAATGGCTAAAGTATTGAATATTTTCAGTTTTTCCATTTTGCTAGCTGTGCCAAAATCTTCAGGCTGTACCCAGACATTTTAGAGAGGAAGAACTAATAAGGGTTTTAATAATACTACTCAAACAAGTAATAGTAGAGATATTTACTTAAGCAAGAGTTTGCTGAAAGATGTAGAAGGCTGTCTCTGCAGAACCAAATGGAAAGCTTATAATGTAATCCCACTAACAAAACCCTTCCAACCAAGGGTATTTAATGCATCAGAGCTTCCTAAAAACACAGCACCTTAATTGTCATTTGTTTGTTCAGAGGTTGAATGGAAACAGTATTAATCCAAGCTACAATGGTACCTCTCTGGGCAGGCTTCTTTTCTGGGTTTTCTAGCTTCACTTCCAGTTCCACTAGTTTATGACTGGAAAATATAAAAAGTGTATATAAACCAGAGTGGTCTAATGATGGCAGAATAGGGAGTATTAACAATAGATAATTGGGGTTCTTTTTATTATTGCTTTTGTAAACTCTTTCAGTGTTTCAGCTTTCTACTGTTTTAATTTGAATAATTTTCATTTGAAATTACTTTTATTTCTTCTTCTCCACTTCTAGCATCTCTGGCCAAATGTGCTATGCAATTATGAAAGGGTCACTAAGTACCAGGCCACTTTTATGTAGCTATCTCAAACTCTGTCTTTAGTTTGATTTTCTGCAAAAGACTGAGCTTCTGAAAAGCGAGGCAGTGGGTTTCAAATGTTCCTAAGGGATTTGCTTGCTGAATATTCTGGAATAATGTATAAATTTGGCATTTAACTTGTGTAACAGTTGCAGGCCACACTCACCATCACTTAGTGGTAAAGAGCAGATACTGCCGGAGTCACATCTGCTCTACTCTATCAGATATTTTACTTTTAAATGTTGACTACATATAATTAGGTATTTATCCTGGTTCGGAAGTGTGCAGGCAAATCATGACCTGCTTCATGATAGAGTACAAAAAGACATTTAACAGAACCGTTTCATCATTCATCTGAAAGGGAATGGAATGTTGTCTTTCAATATATTTTTTTAAAACAGAATGACAGAATAGATTTTGTCACAGCAGTATGACAAAGGGCTGTCAAATTCATGCTGCTGTCACTTCATAAGTATTACTATGTCTCGTTTTTGTTTACTGAAAAGTCGTCTCTGAGAGAAATGACTGCTATATGTTATTAAACTAATTTTTTACAGGTTTGCATTGCCAAAAATATATGGCTAGCTGAAAGCTGCAGAACTCAGTTGTGCTGCTGTACAAAACAGTGTAATGTCATTAATTCCAGGCCCTTTTTAAACAGGTTTTCTTTAAAAGAAGACATGTATCTCAAAAGGGGCACTTTGACCAATTTTTGTTAAGCACCAATTTTTTTAGTTATGACTGGAGGTCATGGAGTCATAATTCCCTTTTCAGCTTGTGTGCAGAGCTGCTCCCCAGACAGCCAGCCCCCAGCCTGCAGTAGCGCAGGGGGTTGTTCTGACCCACACGCAAGACCTCGCATTTGGTTCTGTTGAACCTCATAGGATTCCAGTCAGCCCATTCCTTTATCCTGTCCAGCTTTTCCTCGAGGCTTTCCTGAAGGATGGTTTTCCACCCAACCTGCAGTCTTCGAGAGGATGAAAGTGATCTTTGGCTATTTGTTGCTTAGCTACAGACAATTTGAAAGGCATCTTGCAGACTTTAAGAAGAGTTAGGGTTAGATTTATCACATATACTTTAACCTAGGTTTGAAGAGTAACTTACTGCTTATGTGCACTGTATAGAATTTGGGGAGATCTAGATGCCTCTAGTGATTCCTCCTACCTTCCCATTCAAAACCATGCATATTTTCTTCTGAAAACATCTCATTTGATGCCTCCCTCCCTCTCTCCAGTTAATGCAGAGAGAAGCTCAATAATAATGCTCACCACTATTCAGTGTTTGGTAACCTCGAGTCTTATCAATCTGAGTCATGCTGGACTTCTAGAAAACTCATTCCATCTGTGGTCAATAAATAGATATTAGGTGTTGAGTACTAGACTGTCATTGATCAGACCTCCACCTGTATAAGTGTTTTAAGAGCAGCTTCCTTCCTTTTTTCCAACTCCCAGCAAGAACAAAGATGGGGATAAATGCGTTGAGAAGACTCTGTGGCTCGCTACTGAGGGAGACACCAGTCTTATATAGTGGGTCATTCCTTCTGCTATATCTGCTTTCGCTTCTGCCAACTTGCTTTGATGTCAATTTTCCAAATAATGGAAATCTGATCCTGCTGAAATCATTATTTCTACTACCTTCTTTCTCTGGAGCCAGCATATGCAATGATATACTGCCCTACTGGTGTGTGCAAATAGATGACACAAGGAGCTGTGGGATAAGTGAATCCTAAAGAAAGAAGAAAAAAGGGCAGGAAACACTGAAGGACCATTCCAGCCCAATGTACTGTGCTGGGCATTTCTAGGTGGAAAGGAGAGCTCATGCCTTATGGTCACGTGTGTTTCTGTACTCTGGTTTAATGTGTGACAGAGAACATCCCCCGGGGGACATCCTATGCAAGGAGCCAGGCACAACTGCTGTCACACACTCTCCAGTGCCTCCTGTGCTGCACTGCTTGGTGATGTATGTTGCAGCTCTGTGGATGTGTCAAAAAAAATACAGTTTTGCTGTAACGCTTCTAAATTAGAGTGGTTTATGGCCAACTTCATATTCATGTGCCTGTATACTACTGATTTCTATTTCTACCCAGCTTGCTTTCTCACTGCTAAAACTACATACTAGTCTAACAATGTATAAATAATACATTGCATATGGCAGGATTGACTTTTCCTTCCAACACCCTGTCACTGAGGGGAAGCAGTATAGCACGCATTTCCATTTTCCTACCTCTAGATTTCATTATAACCATTTCCAGCACCACCCCCAAGAAAACCTCAAAGCCTTGCATCTTTGCTATTTTAATTTATATGTTCTCAGTTATATTTTAAGCTATATGTTCTCTCATTATAACCCGATAGGTTATAAAGAGTATATGAACAATCTTTCTCATGAATCTACATGTAGTGAGAATGACAGAGCAGTGTGCTGCCATGATGGATGAGGGGATCAATATGTGCCTCCCACATAGGCAATGGTATCTTAAATGCCATCTGTTTGGTATATTTAAGGCTGGTCGATAAGAATGAATTAAATTCTGTTTTGCATAAACTTAGGTAAGTTATGTAGGTAAACTTGTCTGGATTTCTCTCAGCCTCAATATGGGATTTCCTGCTTCACCCCAAGGTCTTTTTCTACTTAGTAGTTGGTACAACAGACTGACCAAGTTAAACTTTATGTTTTAATTTTCAGTAATTCATTGTGCTTTGAGCTGCTAGCCCAAGGATTTTTTTCATACCTGTTTACATTGTGCTGGAGAAAATGCTGATAGAACATCTGACACATCCAATTATGTTTCATTCTGAAAGAAATCACTTCAAGCTATTTTAGAATGCAACTTATAGGACTTCTAAAGCTGTACTATTTATAAAGGCGTGCAGGAATGAGACTTTATATATCTCTGGCTCAGATTCTGAAAACAAAATTACACTGCAGACTTCTTTTAAAGCAGACAATTCTTGCTGCTCAGTTCTTCATTGCTGCAAACAGACAAACCCAAGATCGATGCCTTGGCAGCTAATGGAGATCGTGGGCAAAGTTGTGAGTTTCATTTGGCGTTTGCTCTAAACTCCTCATAGCAGCTCTACTCAGGTACCCTCTTTCAAGGTAAAAGCCAATTACCCAAATCTTATTAAATGGTTCTTTCACAGAAGGATTACTGATCTTGACAATATGATGTGTAACAGTAACTCCTAAAAGAAGCCAAGCTAACAGCAGGACACTGTTCTCTTAAGGATTGATGAGACCACGATGCCCACATCAAGAGTAGAGCAGACCTTTCTAGATTTAGCTTTTTCCCTGTTTAATAGGTTCTTTGAGCCCTGTGGTGAAAATTCATTTATAGACTTCAATATATTTATCAGAGACATAAAATTTTTCTATTGCTTATAATAGATAATCTAGCAGAAATGGTATATCAATGGGGCTACTGCCACAGTCATGTAATTCATTGTATATCTTTTATTTCCTTTTAAAAATGTGTAGATCATTAATACTCATGCTTTTTGCAACAAGAGAAATGGCAAATCATCAACTGACTTAACTGGTGTCATCTTATCCGCAGTGACTCTGCCCTAGATTCTTGTTCCTCATCCTGCTATTCTGTTTTAACTAATGAAAACTATTTGTGATCAGTTTCCACATGGAATAGTAATTCCAGGTACAGTGAGAAGCAGAAGAGCTGAATGACATTAAGAACATAGTTGTTGAGCTGTTTCCTCGCTGGGCTGGTAGACCCTTAATTTTATTAAGCATATTCATTTTGTAAGCACAGGGGGCTGAATTCGGAGGATAGATTTCTGTAGTCATAACTGTGTTCAACTTGACCCATGTGTGTTTCCTCTCCATAGTTCTTTTGGATTTCAAAAAGATGCTTGGGCACCTCCTGGGACTGCCAGGTTGTCTATTAGGGCTGCATTAGCCATTGATGTGCTTTTGAGTATCTGTGCCTCAGAGGCAGAGAATAGGAAGTAAAAGAGGTGTTCTGGCATAATCCCCCTCTTGTCCCAGTGCCAGAAGAGCTGAGCTGAGAAAGAGCATGGCACAGTCCTAAAAACACTGTCTGCCTAGGGGTTCCCAAAGCTGTTAGCAAAGACAGAGTTTAAAGAGTGGTAACAACAAAGGGCAACTTCTGGTGCATTTCTCCCCAGGGCAAGCAAGGGCACTGTGAAAACTCATCAAAAACAAACATAAAAGCCGTGCCTGGGCTTTTTTGTCTGATGCTTTGGTACCAGGAAGGTCACACAAACTGAGCACTGCTGCAGCACAGGGAACATAATTAAAATGTAAAATGACAGCAGACAATATTACTGTCACTGGAAAGTTTGTCTGACTGCTGCCTGAAAGTTGCTCTGAATCACTTCTGAAATGGTGACATCAAGATGAACATTCCCAGCAGCAAGAGCCACAGTGGAAAATGTTCAGAACTTTGCCTAATTTCTGACAGTTAATGAGACCTAGAGGGAATATTCACTGAGCAAAAAGCACCTTGTTTTGGCTTGTTTGCTTTCTAACGCAGAATATTTATTTGTCTCTAGTCAATCCCTAATGACACTTCTGTCTTTCAATCTTTGGCCTGTGCCATTCAGGATATAAATAAATAAGTAGAAAAAGACTTTGCAAACCATTTTAAAAAACTGTGTCTTTGCATTTCTCCTGTGTGACCTCTTCGCTCTTGTTTGTTAAGTGTGTGGAGCTGTTTACTTTCCTGGTGTCTAGCCCAGGAGAACCAGGGGGTGTAGTCCTGAGCCATTTTCTCCTGAGAAGGCCTTAAATGATACACCCTGGCATGTACATGGACTGCTAAGGTGACATTGTGGTGCCTGGAGCAGGATGCAAGGGTGATGGCTCTGCCTTGTAATTTTATTTGAAAGAAGGGCTGTGTTCACAGAAAGGGTGGTATGGAGAATCCTCCCTGTGCACCCCATTGTGCAAACACAGATAAAGGAGGAAGATTTTGTTCTGTAAATACGTTTGTCCTCTTTTGGTACCATCTCAGGACAGACATCCTTCTGAGCCTTCCCAGGCTGTGGCATGTACATACAGACACTGCCTGTGGCACCAACACTCACACACAGTTACCAAACAAACTGGGGGCCCCACCGGGTAGAACGATTTGGGTCTTGTCAGTACTTAAATGTGTACGTGAAGGCACAGCAAAGGGAAAAAAACCCTTCAACCTTACCCATTGGTTTGACATTTTAGTAGTTATCAGACTGAGTTTTATACTTCCTTTTGAATTAGTCCTGCTACGTCTAAATTGACTCCTTACACTATATTGGTGTGATTAACTATTTTGCTTATTTTGCAGTTGAGATACTTAGCAAATCTTAAAGAAAACAGTATGATGCTCTAGGGGTACCAGGTCAATAGGCCTTCACAGACAAAGCTGTATGAAGTTTAGCAGTTTCAGTTGGCTAGAATTCTTGATTTTTTTTATTCTTTACCTAAATGATTTAAATTAGAAAACAGATTTTTTTTCCTAATGGAGAATTTCAGAGGAAAGTTCTTTGCAAATTTCACTTTTGACAGATTTTGTTTGAAAGGTGATTAAAACAGTGGTGATATTTTTTTTCTAAACTCAGGTTCTGGAGTTTTTATCCCAAGGTTACTCTGTACTAAACTAAACTTATTTTTTCTGTTTCTAAAGCTCTGCAAAACACTTGGGAGGACAGACTTGGAGTGAAATGGATGTTGTTTGGCTTTGGATTGCATTGTAAAAGCTTTTCTTATCCTGTAAAAGCTTCTCCTCCACAGGGAATAGCTTTCTATTCCTTTCAATTGACAAAAGCTTTTCAGCTGTGTTTGCTTCATAAAATCTTTTGCGCAATGTGAAATTCTACATTCCATCTTTGTGAAATTATCTAAAAAACAAGCATGTTCAAGCAAGTACATGTGTTTTAAGATAAAGAGGTGCCTCTCTTTCTGGAGCTATTCCATATCTTGCTTACTTTGGGGGTGCTGGGGAAGATAAACCTAATTCTTTGAGTACAAGAGTCTGAAGAAAATCAGTGGGAGGGGGACTAATTCTGTAACACATAAAGGACATTCAGATCTTGTGATAGGATTAAACAGGATAAGTCTCTGACACATTTTCCCATCCCCTGTTTTGTCAGATTGCAAATCTCCTCAGATAGTCTTACGAGAGTTTATTCATCTTTTGTTAACATTCTCAAGGAAAAGAAGAAATTACTTATAATTTAAGTAACATAAATGAATTTTCTGAGTGCATTTCTACTTTCAAATTAGAATATTTCTTCCTGCTTTTTACATAGCACAGTACAAATAAAGTAAGAAATGCACAACCAGTTTGCAAAGAACTTATTTTCCATATGGGACTGCATAGCCTTTCAGGTCTCCAAATGCTATATATATCACAAGAGAAGAAATCTAATCATCTGGACCATCAAATCATGAAATTATTAATGTTGCAAGAAAGCTTGGAGGGTTGTTATTCCAGCAACTTTCTCAAAGAAGACTCAGCTATCTGATTAGACCAGATTTGTTAGGACTTTATTGTCAGGTCTTGAAAACTACTAAGGACAGAGATTTTACAGTCCCTGCTACATTTTAGGATATTTCTCCATTGGAAATTGCAGTAGAAATACCCAAGAAAGCACACAGAAAGCTTTTTCATATAGCACAGGAAGTAATTATTCCCTTTTAATTTGTGCATGTTGCATCCTATCTTCACCTGGGTGAAAGAAAGATATTTCTGATCATGTTTACAGTTTTATTATTTTATTTCAAATGATTAAATTTGTTTGCTTATCTAGATCAAACAACTTCAGAAATAGACTGGGAAAACTAAGCAGTGTTTCCTTAATGACTTTTTTCCCTCAAGTTGTATAATTTCAGGCACTATAAATAGCTTTGACTTTCATGTTTTGTTTTCATAAGCTACTGTGGTCTAAAGAGCTTTTGTCTTTTTCCAGTTGCTCCAAGACAAAGTATTTTTTCATTATTAAGCAGACTGGATTTTCTGTAAGCTGTACATTCTCGAGTGATATATTCTGTTATGTAACTGTCATGTATGTAAACAGCTGGGGTTTTCCACGTAAAAAGTCAAAATTCATGTGAAGACTCCAGCTTTATGAATAGATTCTGTAGGATGTTAATGCTGTAAGTATTAGAAAGTTGTACAATAGTTTCAGCATCCTGGGCTGGATGGGGAAGGGCACTGTCAGCAGAGTTTGGCAGGTGATTCTTACTCTCTACCCAACTCTGGTGAAACATACCTGGAATTCCAGGTTCAGTTCTAGGCTCCCTAGTAAAAGAAAGACATGGACTAGCATGTGTCCAGCTAGGACCACTAAGATGATTAAAGTACTGAAGCATCTCTTGTATGAGGAGAGGCTGAGAGAGTGGAGATTGTTCAGCCTGAAGAAGAGAAGGCTTAGGGAGTCCTATTCAAGTGTATGAATATTTGAAGGAGAAAATAAAGCAGTCAAAGCCAGACTCTGCTAAGCGATGGCCAGTGGCAGGACAAGAGGCAGTGGATAAAAACTAAACACTAGAAATTACAATTAAATACAAGATTTGTATGTTTTTCAGTGGAGGTTATTAAACACTGGCAGTCTGCTGCTCTGAGAGGTTCTGGAGTCTCCATCCTTGGAGAGATCCAAACCCTTCCTGGTCAGTGTTCAGTGTCACTTTAGTTGACCCTGCTTTGATTGGAGGATTGTACTAGAAGATCTCCAGCACTGCCTTTCAGCCTTAACAATTCTGTGATTTGGTATTCAGATTCTTTACCCTAACCCATTATTATAATTTTCTATATTTCGTATTTTTCATAAAAGAGGCATTTGCTGTGATGGGGCTATACTCTAAACATTGTTCTATCTGTGGATGTATAGCACACCTATGTGTGCTAAACCATATGGACCCATGGATGTGCAAAACAAGATAAAGCAGTTGAGGCATTAGCACAGGCTAGTGCCACGTGGTTACTTCTTTTCATCAGAACATTTCAGAGCAGATCTATCTTCAAGTGTTGTCCAAAATGATGTATTGAACTGTGTTCAATGAGCATAGTTCAGAGGGAGAGTGTGGAACTTCCACCGGCATTAAGAATAAAAGATCAAACCCTTGATTATCAGATTGCTACTCCTCAGTTTATGGCATTCTGTCTTGGTTTCAGTCCAACAATAGATTGCTTAAAAGAAAACACAACTAACTCTCAATTATTATTTTTTTTTCATTAAGAGGGGAGTGGAAAATTTAATTTCTCCCTCTAACATAAGAATATTGCCTTTGCTTTCTTTTGGCAACCATAAATGAAGTACAGCCAAATTTTGAAGATAAAACTTGGTGTTTCACCTCCCTGTTGACCTAAGTAAAATTCTGAACTGTGGGAAACAGGATTGTGAAATACATCCTCAGACATGTCCATGAGTTTGTCCAAGAGAAAATTTCTATCTCTTTTTATGTAATAGGAGAACTTTTGCCTTATTTCTGGACATCCACAAGTTTGAGTTTCTTTCCTTAATAGCCATAGAAATACCATCATGGCTAGATCAGTAATCATGAAAACTACCACAGCTGCAAAATCATAAATCTGTCATTGTAACTTTTGCATTAGTTCTTGGATTTCTCCTGACTTCTTGCTTCTTGTTACAGTTTAAAGTTTCTGCTCAATTTCAGTGTAGCAGTTTTTGATATTTGCAGTTGGAAACATATGACTGGAAGGAATCTGGACCATTGCACAGACAAATCTGAATATAACTTATTTGAAACCACCTCATTTATATTTTAAATCCTTCTTCTCTGATTCGTTTTTCATGGGCTATGTAGTAGGAAGTGAAAAAATTATTTACACATTCCAAGCCCATTCTTATCTCAAAGCATCTATCAACAGAGATGGAAACATCCTTCACACTCAGATCAGTCTGTAAATTTTAAGGGTCAGTCCTCCTCTTTTAGGAAAAGAATGCTCTGAGTACATCAATACAATTTTTATGAGCTCCTTCAGACTAATTAATGAGATCTGGTGCACATCCTTTAGGCTGTGGATGAATTCTCAGGGGAGCAACAGGATCTTCATGTCCAAGAGTTGAAATGGACACATTTTATGTGTGTGAGCAGCTAGTGTACCAGGGCCTAACACTAAAATAGAGATCA
Source organism: Melanocharis versteri (assembly GCA_013397845.1). NCBI lineage: Eukaryota > Metazoa > Chordata > Aves > Passeriformes > Melanocharitidae > Melanocharis > Melanocharis versteri. The sequence goes on from VZTG01003068.1 coordinate 257,265, forward strand.
AGCCAAACTCATGGTGTATATGCACCCTCTGATGGTTGTTGCAATGCACCGCTTAATTTTTATTTTTGGGGGGAGGAAGGATAACATGAGCGCTGTGGTAATGAGTTCTTAGTCTCTCTTATTATATCCTTGAAAATTGAAGTCTACTGTTTACCAAGCACAGCTTTCCTTGAAAATCAATCTAAATTACCTCTTTTTTTCGAGTGTGAATTGAATGTACTGCAGCTATTGCTGATTAGCTGTATGTGGGGACATACTGCTGCAGAGTCATATGCCTGTTTGTGCTGATCTTCATTCATTCTGGAGAGAAAAGGTCAGAGAGGAGAAAATCCAGCATAGAGGAGTGGAATTGATTTGGAATGGCAACATGAAGTGTTGTGATAGGAGAAGTGCTAAAACCAGCGAAAACAGCTAAAAGGGTAGAGGCATTTGTAAAAGCACGATGTGCAAAGTGTGAAAGGAGACAAAAGAAACCATGTCTGGCTGATTGCTGTCACGATGCTTTTATGGTCACCAGTGTCTGTGTTGTCTGCTGGTTGTGACCCTGACACAGGACAATGTGTGTGAACTCGAACATTCCTTCTGGTGGGGCAGGCTTCTGTCTGGGTGACCTCAGCTGTCAGTTTGTCTCTGCCCACCAATATACCTGCCATGTCTTTTTAATTCCTCTGGAATATTCTATACTGACAACAGTAATATCTTTAGTAAATAGTTGTTAAAATAAAGGAATTAATTTTTCCTTTATAAGCTTGCTCTATAAAATGAATCTACTCTACTGATACGAGTGGCCAAGCCACATCTGTCCCATGAGTGCTAGCTAAATTTGAGTTTCATATTATTTTTATCGAAAAATAAAAAAAATTCTGCTTGCTTATTTTTGTAGACTAAAATACTTAAGAAATTCAGTGCCAAAAGTTTTGCTGAGGATAGTAATTAATAATCATAACCCGCAAGCCCACAAAGCTGCGGAATGTTTGCCTCTGTGTTTAAGACAAAGGAATGTATTTACTCTGCAAATACTGTCAGAATAGCATTCAACAGCCTGTTATACACAAAACCAAACAGAAATGCTGTAAGGTTTCCAAACCCCCCTTAGCTTGCTTAAGACTAGCAATTTCCATGCATATATTAGCACCAATTATAAAAGTAATTCTTCATTGCCATTTTCCTGAGGAGTCCACTGTTTGCTTATAGAAAGCACATATTCAGTGTCTATATCTCTAAAGAGCAGATGCAGAAGCAGGAAAACACATGAGAAATAAATGAAAAAGACCTTTCCAGCTCACTGAGTGAAGGGCTAGCTCTATTTTGAATGCCATTACTGCATCCAAATTTCTACTTCAGCTCTTGGGACTCACCTGAGGAGTGATGTCTTGAATGAGACCCTTCACCAGTCTTACTTGCAGTATGTGCTTTGTCTTGTAGTGCTTTAAGTCACAAGTTTCTAGCAGGCAGCACTTAGTTTCTTTCTTATACTGAATTTCCCTAAACTTAAGAAATCTTAATGTAAAAGTACGATTGCTAGAAAAAAATGCTCACCCAAGTTCATTACTCTTTATGCAAATTCAGCCCTTGGTTAATGAGTTAAAGAGGTTTCTTCATATCCCCACCGGAAGCCAAAGCCCTGTAGGGTGTCCTACCTGCATGGGAAACCTACAATTTCTTCTGTCCCCTCTCCTGTGCAGTCTTGCTTGTTAACTCCCACATAGCTGGTTTCAGCCTGTGGTTTGGACATCTTCTTCAGGAAATACATCTTATTTATTCCATGTCTCCTTGGCAGGTGGGAACATGTACCTGGTGGGCAAACACCTTGTGAGTTGGGATTGCAAGATGTGTAAACCTGTTTGTATGTTGGTCTGTAACATGGAGTTGTTATGTGAAATGGAGTTTTGGAATGATCCGTGAATCAAGCAGAAAACTGGGAAAAACTGACCCTCTGTAAGGAGGCAGACTTGAGGGAAAGAGTGGGATGGGTATCTGGGACTGTTTATATGCATTTAGTCCAGTAAAGACATTGTAATTTTAATTAGCTAAATGAGCAGTACCAGAATTGTAAGTATTTACTACACACTATGAGCTTTCACTTTTGGGGAGTTATCACAAGCCAGCTTTTGTGGTGTTTGTGGTGAAGGGCTTTCTATGGTAAGGCTACATGTCTGGCTTCAACTTAGTGACCACCAGGACATCCAGGTCCATTTCTGCATATCTGCTTTTCATCACTGGGTGGCCCCCATCACGTAATGCTGCCTGGGGTTTTTCCTCCCTGGGTAAATGGCAGATGCAACTTAGTTACACTAAACTTCTTGTATTTATTCTTTTCTATTTCAGCTGCATCAATCTTTCTTTCTTTTGAACTTCATTACCCTGTGGATTTTTCAGAGAAAAAAATAACTTTGTGAGTTATAGCAGAGAGCTCATCCGACCACTCCATGGGAAATGGCCTCAGTTTGGGGCTGTGTCACCATGGCTGTGCCCAGACAAGAGGGACAGATTTATGGGTCATGAGTCAGTCTCAGCCTTAGTAATGATAATTACCAATAAAATGAATGACAGTTTATCAACATGGAACTAGTCTGTGTTAGAAATCTACTGTGTTTTGAAAGCAAAATAGTATGTAATCCAAATTAAGTGCTTGTTATATACTAACAGGAATGAATAACAAGATCACAGTCAGTCAGTTGGAGCATTTTCCTTTCTGTGTCTCCTACATTTTACTTGGCTTCAAGGAAAAGTGCAGCATGAAATATGCTATAGCATACTATTGACTTCTGTGTGATCCATCTGGGAGTAGATGTCAGTTCTGGATGACACTCAACTCTGTGCCACTGTGGCCTGGATTTGTTGTGGCCAGTACTAGTGGCCAAAATTATTAGCTAACTCCAGTAACTGTGTCCAAGATTTGCACTTACACATTATCTTCTCTTTTTGCTTCAGACATCCCTGCAGCAGCCTGGGTGCTGGCCCGTGGTAACTGCAGTCGCTGGGACAGAAGGGAAGCTCTGAGCACTGCCTTAGTTCCAGGAGGGGACAATTTGTCAGCAAATCGTGTATCACAGATGGGTTTGGCTCTTGGGGATGTATATGAGGCACAATGCATCAGGACAAGCCTGGTGCAGAGGTGGGCTGGCAGAGGTTTTCATCCTCTCTTGGTAAAATGCTAAATTGACATTTTAAATGAAGAATTTTTACTCATTTTTCTTCTGTTTCACAACGACAAGACCTTTTTATTTATTTCTTCTGTTGGTACTGCAACTCTTTACGTAGGTTACTGATTCAGTCACAGCGCGTCTGCACAGCGTTGCAAACAAAAGCCTCGTTTCCTCTCACGTTTTACTCTCAATTATTTCTCGCCAGCAGGGGTCACACGGCTACTGCAGCTTCTCATCGTCGCTCTGCCCCAGTCACTGATAACAGAACATCACTTCTGGCTAAGAGACACTTGGAAACGCCTCTCAGAGATATTGAAAAGATAGCTTGTAATGACCACGGTATTAAATATTTTCTGGGATATTATATTAATATATATAATATTTTCTGGGAAAGAGCTCATCTTATCTGTAGCAGGGGTTTTTTTTGGAAGATCAGATTTTTTTTTTAATAGCCATTTTACTACTATTAAGTGTTGTATTAGTTCAGATGCATATGCCCATTATGCACTTCGGTGTGTTTTCAGGCTGCTACTGCTTTCCCACTGCTAAACTTGACTCACAAATCCCTATTACAAATGAATACAATACTTCTACTAGGAAAGGAAATAATGAAGTAGTTGGCTGTTGGAACCCCACTAGGAAAAGCAAATTTACCGTCAGGATTTTAAATAAAACATTAATGCTTTCATATCTGGTATACATGTTAGAATTTTCTCCTTGGCAAATTTTGCTTCAAGGAAAAAAATTAACAAAGGAAAGAGCAGTTAAAGAATAAAAGGCTGTTACAGCATTTGAAAAAATACATTAGGAGGATGTAGTGTGAAACCTTTAGCACAGTATTGGTATTTCAACTGCAAAAAAATTAAGGATTCTACTGAGGGACCATGGTTCCCTTTCACAAGGCACTTTGCTCACAAATACCAGAGGGACAGGTTTTTTCCAAGACAACCAGAATCCTGGTTGGTTACATAAAAACAGTGGCTAAAAATATTTTTCCTGTCACTGTTAGCTGTTGAAGAGATTCACAGATGTCTCTCTTACAAAGATGTTGATACCCCTGGCATGTTACCTGCAGGTTGACCAGAAATGCATGGTCTCCAGAGGACACAAAGTGCTGCTCTCACCTCCCTTTATATATTGCGCCATGAAATATATGAGAACAACACATTTGGCAACTGTGCTGAAGTTTGGGGTTTAAATTTTCAGGAAGAAGTGGTTCAGGCTGTGGCTGTAGAAATACGGCAGAGAAAGGCAAGGTTTGCAGCAAGGGGTATTATCCGGCCATGCCAGGAGATCTCTGTTCTCCACAGCTTCATTCTCCAGCTTCCGTCAGGGAATCCGGACTCACATTTAGGTTTGAGCTACGGGTGGCTTGGTGACACTAAGAGTGGCCTTTGCTCTGTCACCACATTTCTCTGGATATGTCTGAAGCCAATTTCCAGCCCTTAGCTGCATGAGAACTTACTCAGATTTAGTTTCAAATGGACAGCATGGAAATATCTTACAATGGAAAAGGAGAAAAAAGATTTCAGTCTATGACTGGGAAGATATTTTAAACTATCATTTGGATTACTTGATTGCTCTTGATCTTATTTTTTTTTTTGTCATGAAGTGAAGTGATTAACTTCAAAAAAGTGCCAGGAGAAGAAATATCAGAATTATCAAAGGGTCAGAGTCCTGTAGGCAATTAAGGAAAAAAAAAAAAAAAAAAAAAAAAAAAAAAAAAAAAAAAAAAAAAAAAGTGAGAGGATGACTCTGCAGACCTGAAAGGAAATAACAGAAGAGGGGACAAATAGACAGGTTCAATTATTACTATAATGACAGTACTAAGTAGACATGCAACAACCTGTCTGTAACTGAGAGAATGGGCTCACTAAATGAAGTTAAGGCTAAAATCTGCCTTTTTCTCCATACAGCTCTGCTTCTTCAAATGTGCTTCAAATCAGTAAAACGTTACCATATTAGACCAAGAGTTTTAAATCAGATGTTAAAATTAATTTTTTCATTTCTGTGAAAGTTTTCATAAGCTTCAATTGTTCCCATGCAAATGGCCTGAGAGCTATTAAGATAAAAATAGAGGTGCACTCAGCAGCTCTCATGTTAAGACTCTGAAGTTTTGTATGTTATCTATTACAAACATTGAGATATTGAAGTGAGACCAACTGGTGAGCTTTAAACATTAGATCAGAAATTGTAAGATGAGTGTAACTAAAGAACCGATACCTAGAGAGCTCATTATCTAGCTTCCTAAGATCTTACTGATGTCATTAATTTCTTTCTGTCAAATAGGCGAGGTAATGTGAGATGCTGAATGACCAAATAATTTCAAGAAGAAATAATTAAAGCATTTTCAGCTGCAAATGATTCTTCTGTTTATGACAAATGATGGCCTTTTCATGGCACATAATTATATTACAAATCATGATGTTAATGTGTGAGATGTGTTCTAAATGCATCATAAGCTGCAGGATACCCTTGTTGAAAAAATTGTCTGCTCACCCAGAAAGCTTATACAGTGAAGAGCCTAAAAAGTAGTCAAACCCCCTCCAAGTGAGGTTCCCATTAGTGCTGCGAATCCTCTTCTACCTGATGGGAAGTCTCCAGCAGGAGGTCTATCCTGAAGAGATTGAGAGAAAACGCTCATAAACACACAAAGTGTAGGAGAAATTAGGAAGAAGAGATGCAAGGGATGCAAAGGATGCTGGGTGACAACATGTGCCTTTACTCAGATTCAGATGGAGATAAAACTGTCCCTCCTGCAGAAAGCCTCCATGTGGCAACGCCTCAGAGATGCTGAGCAACACAAAGTGAGAAAGGACAAATGATGTCATCTCTTTACCACTGCTCATCAGGCAGGACCCTTAAAAGGACTTTTGCAAAAAAGTGTAAATAGGAATTAGAGTGGCTGGGTTCTTTAAGTCCTCTGAAAGAAGTTGTGCCACTGCTTCTGGAGATGAGCTCCAAGTGGTAATGTAGCCCTGTCCAGCACTGTGCAGCACTATGAGTTTATAATCTTACACCAACTAGCCCCACTCCTGAGTTCATAAGCTGCCTCTTGGACTCCCTGCATCTACTGCACTACACCAGAAAGATCCGCCCTCACTCTTCTGCACCCTTTTGACCTTCCAATAAGGCCTCTAGAGAAGCTGATATGACGTTAGGCATGGGCAGACATCCTCAGACAGCTGCTGTCCCTGAGTCTCTGAGACCCAGAATCTCTGAGACCACGCAGCCCCCTGGAAGGTTTTTGTAGCTTTGTTCCTATGAGCCAAATTCTTGCTGAAGAGCTGTGCAAGCAGAGGCTAAAAAACCTTCTATGCCCTGGAAATTTTGAGTGAGTTTTCCTCTGTTCTTCCTTTATAATATTTCTTTTGTAGATGGTGAACTGTGAGTATGACTCAAAGGTCTTTTGGAGGCTAAGCGGGCTGATGGTAATGATCTGTAAAGGTTTTGTCAGTGCATGCTCTTAACGGATTGTTAGTGTTTAACCACCACTTGAGGGAATGCTTTATGTGTCTGTAAACATCACTATCCCTAAGATGCCAAGAAGATAGTACTTCTGGGCAAATTCTTTTTAAATGTGGATGAAGTTGCCTGGGGAATTGTATTTTGGCACAATGATGTTAATTCTACTAGGCGCAATACTGTCTTTGTTGGTCATGTCACATTTTGCAAGAGGAGGTCATCAAACCTCTGTTGTTTTGGTTTTTTTTCTTTGCCCTCTACTTTCCATTTCCTATTCGGAGAAGTATATTCACTTCAACACCTTGTGTTGAATAGAGCTTCTCAGCTGTCATAAATGCTGACCCAGACTGACAATGCTTATCACAAAGTTCAAAAATTGGTTCTTTTTTATCTGGCTGTGGTAAAAATAGTCAGATATGTAATCCAGTCTTCTAAACATCTGACAGACAAACACTCTGCAAGCCTTCCACAATAACAGCATCTCTTGGGAAGATTTATTGGCTGCCGATGAGAAAAGGATTGAGCTTGTATTGGCTGCTGAAATGCAACGTGCATGTCCAAGGTTATAGCCTAAAGAACGTAATGGAAATACATACTAATCAGCTCTTCATGTGTAGGGCCACAACCAAGCATCTTGACTAATTTTACAGTATGCAGCAGAGTAGAATTATAATTTCTGTGTTGCCATGACAGTAATTCAGTGAAATGCAAGGCATTTTTTGGCATATCAAATAGACATTTTTATAATTATTTTAATTTTGTTCAGAAAAGCAGGATTATGAAAACATGGCAGAGGTATTAGATTTCAGAATACAAATGATACCTTCTAGTGCTGCTCATTCTACTCCAGATTTTACACACCAGGAAAAATAGGGACATTACAGTGGCTACAGCATGAATTTTTGTGCTTGTTTAAACGTATTAACAGCTTGTTTTTAAGAAAGCTAATAGCATCAGTTATCATTGTCTTGATAAAAATGAACATCTTATAATTAATCTCTCCTAATTTTGGAAAAGTTTGTTATGTTCCAGGGAAAAAGCAAACAAACTAAAATTAAATCACCCTTCCACTCATGTCTGAAATATGAGCTTTTACAGATACACATGCTCTGGCAAAAAGGAAACATTAAGTGCATCTGATGAAGAAAGAAAAACAGCAGATGGGAACAAGTTATATGTCACGACTGGTAAATGAGATGAATGATAATTCACAGACTAGCAGCAGAGGAATAAAACAACCTAAAGTTGAAAAATCTCCATAAGTATCAAAAATGGTATCACCGCAGAGTTTTATCTGCATAAACAAAGTTAACACCAGTGTTTTAGGACAGTGAATATATTTATACATTCTTAACATACCTCTGACACTACTGGCACCAGACTCAATTTACGGAAATATCTAAAACACTTGACATTTTGCTGCAGAGCATAAAATCGCACTCAAGCGGTGTCCAGCCCTGCAGCTTGTAGTGGCATGACGTCTCTTGTACTGAGAATTAACAGAGGAGGAAAAGGATTAATTGGGTTAGTCAACTCAATTAAGCTTTTGCTCCCCAGCTTTGAGTCCAGTGTTAATTTTTATCTCACAGTTTATCAAACATGAGGCAGTGCAGCTCTAAGGAAGACTCAGGTCATGGTTTAATTGTGTGGTGGCTTTGTCGTGAGTGCCATCATCTCGATTCCTGCTCCTTCTGCCCACCCAAGGGCAGCTTTTTCTCTGCACAGAGACTGAGGGGATGGTTTCTTACAGCAGGAGTAAACAGCAGTGGTAGATTGGTGGGGATCTTTATCCACCCTGGTTAATTCAATACTGGAAAACAATTTTGCAAATTTTCCATTTGGTAGTGACACAAAACAAATGCGGTTTCCTGGGAACAGCATTTTCCATTTCTAAATGAGTCCATTATTTGTGTAAGTCTTTCTTCTAGGACAGAAGAAAGCCATTCCTTAATGTTCTGTGTGAGGCAAAACTTCTTTATTAGTCATTTAAACATCTATTCTTTCACCTTTTTGAACTTTTTAGGGTTTCATTCAGTGTTGACAGAGTATCAAGAGGGTGGCTGAACCTTTACAGTTCAGATACCTAAATGTGAGATGAGCAGTCCTCAGAAGGAGTTGTCTGTTCCTAGTAAGTCTAGGAAGGTAGTTCAGTTCACGTATGCAATTTTAAAGTGGTTAAAGTCATCAGAGAGGAAACTCAGTCCTTGGTGTAATTTGGTAAAAATTATGGGGTGTCATAAACTCAGACACTTGGAAGTCTTTTGAAAAAAGCATCCATGTGTAGCTGTCTCATGGCCTGGAATGCAAGTGATGCTGAAGACGTTTTCTTTTTCCCATTTTGCTTTCTTTCTTTCCATGTTGTTTTCTTTTTTCCTTTGTTTCCATTCTTTGAATCTGATTTTCTGTTGAAAAACATCTGTTTATCACTCAGAAATTCAGATTTTCCAACGGCAAATATGTAAAAAGCAAAACACAATTATTTTGATAAGTTTAGTATGACCTAATGGTGCATAAAGAGGAGAAAATACATTAGACTAAATAGCTGGAGAGAAAACCAAGAGTTCATTATTATTTCACTGTTTGTGGTGGAAACCAAAGCAAAGAAAAGTGCTTATCAAAGCACTTTTCAAATAAAACAAAGCATAACCTTTGATGTCTGCTGTTCACAGTGAACTACTTATACATAGTTTTATATATGTAATATATCTATGATACGGTGTGTGTAATGGTATGCTAACTACAGACAAACCATAAAGCCCATTGTCTAGTGATTTTTAGATCAGAAACATGGAAGTTAAATAGCCATATTCAAATGAGCATATTCTAAATGACTGTATCTAATTAAAGTGAAGCTATGATTGCTCAGGTGAATAAGAAAATATAAGATACAAAAATCTGGAAAAATAAGTGTGTTTATGCCTTTTTCATCCATCACTCTCATTTTCTTGTGATAAGGCTTTCCTTTCTTCTCAATGTATTATGAATTTTAAAAGGGAAGACTTCTTTAAAAAAGAAATTCTTTAACAAGAATTTTAAAAAGTAGAGACAGCAAGAAGGTGTCAAAGGGGAATCAGATGTGTGACATTGAAACTATATTGAGAGAAGATAATTGACTTCATGAGAATTCTGTTAGTAAAATAATTCATGCGTGGAAGAAGCTAAGGAAAAAATCCAAACAATAACAAACAAAACAAACAAACAAGTAAAAACCAAACATACACACACACACACAAAGGAGAGAGAAAGAATTCTGTTAGGAATACAGAATTATCTGGAAGATGTTTGCTCAACTGAGTTAAAAAGAGAGAAGAAAGAGGGGCACAGAGGAGGCTTTCCACAGCTAGACCTGTTTTCAGTGACAGGAAAAAAAATAAAGTGATAAATTCTTCAGGGTAAATCCATCTAAAAAGTTCATGCTCCAGCTTCTGTATGAATCAGAGATTATTTTTCACTTTAAAAATCAGACACTTCAGATGAGAGAGCCAGGGGAACAGGGAGGCAGAACTCACAGTTCAGCAGTAGCAATGCTTTGAAAGCATGTTTGGTGTGAGGGTAGACTATAGGTAGGATGAGAATGTGAATGCCTCTTGCTCCTCTGTCCCCAAAAAGCTTTTGTGCGAACAAAGGAATGACGGTTACAGTAACTCACATTTGTGTGAGCCACTGAATGTCTGGGTACATAAGTGCCCCATGGCCTTATTTCAGGCTGTTCACAGCTTGGTGGCAGAAGCAGACAGGCAGGACGAAAATGCTTTTCTATTCCCCAACTTCTGGCCAGCTGTCGGCTCACCTGTGGCCAGGAAATTTTCTTTGTATCCTACATTGCTCATCTTAAATCTGTTTAAAGAGTGAGTCTATTGGTGTTCACAATCTTCTGGGGTTTAATTCCCAGCCTTGTTTTTTTGTTGACATTTTTAAGCAGAAACCTGAATTTGTTCTTAAGGAATAATAGACTAGACAGACAGCTTTCTGAATGTAAAAAGAGCAAAACTTTTAAAATGTCTAGCTTTAAAAGCACCATAGAAATATACTGCAGCACTTCTACTTTTTTTTTTGCTTATTAGCACATGTTCTGGTTTATTAACAGGTTTTCAACAGTTTAGAGTGTCAGAAAGTTTTTTGTACCCACCAAGCTCAAATTGCAGAAAAACTGTATTATCATATCTGTGTGAGCAATGGTCACGGCTGACTTCCCCTTCCCCCTCTTCTTCTTCCCTCCATTATAAATTTATAACTTATTATGCTTTCATAAATTAGGCCCCTAGTCTTGTGCACTGGTAATATCTCAATTAGTCTTTAGAGAGGAGAAACAGGCAGTAAGCATATTCAGCCATTATGTTGAGCATTGTATAGTATTGATAAACAATATGGTCAATAATCAGACAATGGTGTGGCACACATGCAACCTTTGTTTCTGGGTGGAATTCATTGTTATTACACTTTTCTGATAGGAGAAAAAGAAAATCAAGAAACCTGCAGCTTTCTCGGTATCTCTCAGACCACTATCATAAATGTGGATGCAAAAATCCATTTACAAATGTATATTGAAAAATGAGGTGTTATTTAGGAATTCGTTTATCTTCATGTTTATGTTTCTGTGTTACAGTACTATAACAAAATCACTGAAAAAGTTATGTAGTTCTAATTATGAATAATATAGCAGCATCTGGGAAGCTTGGGTAGGTGCCAACATAAAAGCCAGTGTAATTTTGGTTTAAAAGATGGAAAGGGGATTTCTGAATACAGAACATCTTTCTTGCATGTTTTATACCCCTGGGAACTAGCTCTGTCAAACCCATTCAAAGCTTATGACTTGCATAAATGTTCAAGGCATGGATTGGAAGGTAAGATTTTTAGGAACATGTTTAAAGTTAATTACTTTAGGTTAGGTATCTCAGTAAAGGACATTCAACACTAAAAGAATAGAGGTGGTTCAGTGACAGAAGGAGCATAATCACAAAAGACAGACTGTTGTCAGAGTGGTGGTTCAGTGGTGCAAAGTGATTCTAAACAATCATATCAACTAGCTTGGTTTTTGCCAGGCAAAAATTCAATTTTGATCATAGCTAAACCAACAATAATCTAACCTTATCCTAATTGCACAAAAGGCTACATATACTGATGAAAGATTTTTGAATGTCTTTTCTTGCAACCTCTGAGAGAAATAATAGAAATTAAGAATTTTTGAGAAAGTGAATACAGTTTTTTACTGTTTTTATTGAAACAACAGCCCACTAGCCTCATCATACATTATCCATTTCATAAAAATTAGTCATATGAATTCCCAGGCACAAACACAGATATCGTAACTCTTTAATAGTTAAAAAAATTGCCAAGACATGGAGATTAGAAATCTCAAAAATCTGTATACTTCTGCAATTTTGAAATAGTAAGAGAGAGCAAAACATAGTGCAGAATATATAAATATATTTATCTGTGCCTCAACAGGGTTGACTGTTGGAAAAACATAACTAGAAGATAATTATAACAATTAATTAAATCAAGTACAAGGAATACTTAGCTTTGACTTTTGGTGGAACACATCTCAGGCTAAAACACATTGCTTTTGGAGAAACTCATTGTAATAAAATCAGATCTAGGTTACTTTCCTTCTAACTCAGTTATAGAGAGTCCTTCTGAATTCTGGTCATGTTGTTCCTGAAGAGGAGTACAGGATTTCTGCTCACAGTAAAGAGGATTTCAGAGACACATCTAGGAGAAACTTCGTTTTCCAAAAATTTGAAAATTATATATTGCCAATTGAAAACGTTCTCCATTTGTATCTGCTGACAAGTGTAACACAGTGAAATGAAGAAATTTATTTGGCTAGGTACAGTACAGATGAAGCATTTAATACAACTGACCCTACTGATGTGTAATGACTATTTTTTAGTATTAATGAAAAATATGAATTTGACTCTACCCCCTCACCATGTTCTTTTTTCCTTTTTCTATTGCCAGAAGCCACTAAATAAAAATTTTAGTAAAAACTACACATTTTATTATAAGATAAAATTACATATAGGATTACATGTCATACCGAAACGTGCACAGAAGAGAGGATAAAGAATCTTATTGAAGAGAGTTAATAAGATTCCTACATATGTAAATTCTGTGTCTGTAACCAAAATCATCTCCCAAACAATTTTTACTTAATTAAAATAAATTGGCCAGATATTCTGAATGACAATGAAGCTTCTTAGTTACTCTATTGCACACTTCAGTATAAGATGCAGCTCATTCAGAAGGAAGCTTCACTGTTCATTATTTGATCATGAGACATCTACCGCATATTTCAATATGAAATGCCAAAAATGCAGTCATTCTTGAAAAAATAGACACTTTTGTCATGATTTTCTGAAGTTGGCAGAGAAGTTTTGCCTTTCTCTTGTGTAATTACATATTTGTATTACTTTTACTTTGTGAGTGTGTGTGTATGCATGTGTAACAGCAATATTATTCTCACTTCTTGCTTAGAATTTCCTCCTTATTTCAAAAACAGCTGCTGAATTACCATTGTTCTTACTGTGTTTATGTCCAAGACACTAAAAGTCTCTGTGGATCAGGGATAATATAGAGCTAAAGGCAAGCATGAGAACAGAAATCAATGTGCAGACTGAAGTTATTTTAGTTCCTAGAATCTTCATATGTCTTTTCAAATATAAAATAATTTCTGTGTAGAAGCATGACAGTTCATGAGTAATTAAAATGCATCCTGCAGGCCCCTGGAGTGTTTATCTGTCAGCTTACTTACCTACCCTCAAATTAAGAGCTGTTAAAGATATGACCTCCAAATGGATTTTAAAAGCCAAGGATATTCAAGATTTATATTGTTCAAGTGTGTAATAGCTGATCAGTTTAAAAAGCTCATGACATCTCTAATAAAACTGGGGACTGAAAATTTTACGGTCAGGGACATCCTATAACATACTTGTAGCTTCAGTAAAGCACTCATTCATTTGTATCATGGAAAGAAGATTGAAGACCTAATTATTTGTATTTGTACTTGCAAGGGAAAAAACCCAAGTCACATTATGCCTTGTTAAATAATGTGTGCATAAATAATTCAAGCAGTGGTTTTAAATGGTACACATATTATAAATGTATTTTTGGAACTTTAAAGCACACTTGCATAAATTGAAATCCTAGTCAAATTAAGGAGAGATAGGAATGGTGGGAAGGAGGCAGAAATACAAAAAGTCAGAGGAAAACAACGCTCAGGGTACTTTTGTAAGGAACCATTCCACTCTGAGGGCATGATGGATCAGTTCATCAGGGCGCTCCTGCTGCTTTCCTATTGCCAGCCAGGGCAGAGAAGCTGCCATGTGCTCATGTCCTGGCTCAGGTTCAAGCTCAGCTATGGGATGATGCACAGGCTACAGGCAGCAGAATTGTTTCTGTGTGACCTCTACCAGATTACCAGGCTGGAAAGACGATCCTGAAGCCAAGAAGGGATTTATTCCAGGTGTGAACATTGCTCTTGGTGGGAGGCTGAGGCATGCGAAAGAGGGAGAATGTAGGAATGGGAGCTGCTTGCTGAAGGGCAGCTTACGCATCCTTCCTGTCCCTGGCATGTGTCACAGCTGCTGTGTTCTCTTGCTTCCTTAGACAATTGGTGCCCTACAGGACCTCAGAAAGTGGGATGAAGATGTGCTGGGAGAGGTGAATGCAGTCCCCAACTGAGTTGGCCAAGTGCTATTTTCTTTCTTTGCAGTCAATGGAAGGAATAACCACATGCAATCTGTAAAGTTGTCTCTTTATATTGCTTGTCTCTTTCCTTCTTCTTGGAGACATCTCAGCGCTGTATTTTCAGACAGCACAGCTGCCTTCTCCAGGTGTTGAAATGATTTACAGGAATGCCACCACTCACCCCAGCGACTACATGGCCACAGGGGATGCCCACAGTGGGCACAGAACTCCACAGATATTTACTGAAGGAAAAAACAGACCCAGTGGAGATTTTATCTTCTTCAGTGAATAAATAGCCCTTTCAGGAGCAAAATTTTACCACTTCCAGGAACAGGCTTTCATTTTAGCACAAGACACAGGCTTGACCCTACGGAAGGATATTTTTACTTCGTATCTCATTCATCTAGTTTCCAGGTCTTCTGCTTGCCATTATAGACATTTCCTGCCAATCTTTAGTATCAGCTTTTAAATTTGTAAGAATGCTCTACATCAGTATTTTTAAGCCAGATGCAGAAAGATGTTTTTCAGACATTTGGATGGTGGAGCAGTCCTCACTGGAATCCACAGAAATCTCTTGTTGGCTACAGCTGACTTAGACGTTGACATTCTAGGTGGAATTCATCCCACCCACCTGAAAAACAGGCTGCTCTTATAGGATAGTCATCTAGAATAAGGCTACTTTGCAGAGTAATTCATCCCATCCTAAGACAAGTAGCTGAACCTGGAAATGTTGTCTTTCCAACTGTGAAGGTAGGTGGATTACTGCGTGGAGCTCAGCAAATAAGTCAGATGGTTAAAGACAACTGCGATAAAAGCCTTCCCTTAACTGTAAAACTGTCCAGATATAGAAGTGTTGGCAGGACGCTGAAACTCAACCTCCTTCCAAATCAATTCTTTTGTGCTCAGCTGTTTTATGTCTTTTCCTGTAAAAACAAACCCCACCCAACCTCAGTTTGTTAAAGTATCAGACCAAAAGACATCCAACTCTAATGCATTAGGATGAACAGGACGATGGCTGGCATGTCTGCTGATTTTCGTAGGCCTTGTTTTACAGCTGCACTAGTTTCCACTTATAGCTTAGTAGCGCAAGCTGCACAAGATGAAGTTGTTTAATTTTCCATCTGCAGCAGAGAAGCAACACCAAAGAAATTATGCTGTCTTACATTCCCCAGGATAAAAGCCATCCTTCTGCCTTCTCTGAAAATCACTACTGTAGTTCTTGTAACAGTGTCAATGTGAACAATATCTAATGGATTCAGCAATTTCCCCTTTCTACCCATCACTTTGTGCCATCAGTCTCTGAGCCTGTGCACATGGAGACTGGAGCATGTTACTTGAGAAAAAAGAAAACCCTGCAGCTTCCCCAGACTTCATCAAGTGAAGTTTGCTCAGTGGAGGAGAGTAAACACAAAATGGTAAATTCTTCTGGAAAAAAACTTTCTTGAAAGGAAATTTCAGGTATTTCATGCCCCTGCCCTCCACAATATTATTAGCTCTGGGCCAGTGTGGTGGGTGCCTCTGACACTGTTGGGTACCTCCTTAAAAGAGGTATTATACCTCAGGTGATGATAATAGCTTGAACAAAATAACATTGTTTCTGTTGGACTGTGTTAATATTGTTCATGTTCATGATATGTAAAAAAATAGCTTATTTATATTGAAATGTTATTGTGTCCTCCTATAGAATGTATAATCTTGTTTATTTTCCAATTTATTTTTTTACATACAGAAAATATTTCTAAGAATTCATGTACCAACAAACCACAATAAACTGTCACTGTGGGCTTGAATCAGGAAAAGACAAAAACCGAACTGAGTTCTTTGACATGAATTTCATGGCAGAGGCTATATTTCAACTAGTTAAGACTGGGAATTACTTGGACAAGTAAGTTAACCTGGGAGAGCACCAAGGAGCTTTGTTTTTGCTTTTGGAAGATGGCTCTTTACGTCAGAGCAAAAGGAAGAATCAAAGCAATTAGGGTAGGGACTGTATAAGAGTGGCTATTCATATAGCAAAGTCTGATGCATCATTGAGCCAGAGGATTCTATGGTTAGACACGATTGTATTTTCTCAATAAGATAATATGTTCTGTACTGTTTGAATACTATTGCAAATGGGAACCACAGCTCTTCTACCAATAGCAAGAAATTTGCAGAGTTTTGGGTTTAGACTGAGCTGTGTTTCCATAGCATCCAGGTGCTCCAGTGAAGACAAGCTGTTTGGTGTTATGTACACACAGACCAAGAATGAGAATGAAAATCAATGGGGAATTAGGCACCCAGAGAAAACAGGGTGTTAGCACAAGAGAATCCTCCCACCAAATTCTGTAATTTGGATTGCTGTCTCGTGCATACTTGCTTCTTGCGTGGGACACTGTATTTATTACTGATCTTAATTGATTTCTGCTGTCCCATTGCATCCAGATCACTGATCTCACTGCTGCAGATCTTTGTTCTCTGTTCGTGGGCCCCTGACAATGCCCAAAACACAGAAACTGCTGCCTGTGTACATAGGGCAGGACTGACGGTGCATGTGTATGGGATCCCTCATCCTTAGTGGCTGCAGCAGCCCTCCAGGACATTGTTGTTTGCACAGGTACCTACACAGGAGGTGAGTCACTTGTTTTTTAATCTCTTGAGGTGACCCAGAATGGGGCATTGAATGTAAACATTATCTGCTATGGGGGCTTGCTTTGTTTCTCAGTAAATTCCCAACATGCATGCTTGCATGCTATAATCCCTATCAGCCTTAAAATACTGATTGTTCCCATGGAAAATCAAGTCCAAAGGGTTTGATAATTTTATGAAAAGTGAAATGCAGTAATATTTGGTTTGGATACTAATGTCAAAGTGCTTTTTTCATGGAGACACCAGTGCTTTCCTAGTCTAACATGAGATGTCAGAAATACAAAGCATTCTCCTAAACTCAGCAGTCCTAAACTCAACATACTTCAAGCATGACTGAAATGTATTTTATATATACATATATTTACACATAATCTTTTGGTTCACACGCTTGCATAGGATCTGGATAAAAAAGTCTTACATAAATTAAGTCTTAGAGTATTGACATCACATGGCTGGACAAATGCATTATGGGATTATCCCACCAAATGTAGGTCCCCAAAGCAGGAGGATTATAGACAATGTTTTTAGGAGTGCTCTTAAATAGAGAGGAATTAAATCCTTTGACTGTTAAAGTGTACAGCAATGTTTCATTGTCACATGTAACAGAATTTCTTTATTTACAGACTTGCAATTTGCGACCGAAATAAGATTGACAGCACTTGTACTGATAGGTCAAAGGAAACCATCACCAAAGTTGTTCGTGTTTCTCATTTGTTTTGTGGAGGACTTTTGTTTGTGGTCCTGATTGCACAGAAACAGTGCATAGAATAGGAAACTCTGTGTCATGGGCTAACTTTCTATTAATTTAATTCATTATTCAACATTTATAAAAATTGTCTTTCAATATTTTTATAAAATGCTATAATGCCAGGTGTTGATGGTGGCAACTTGTCATCCTGAAGCACTTGAAAGCTAATGTAATATTTAATGGTTTATTTCACTAAGTGCCGTTATGATTATATTCAAAACCATCCTGTTGCTGTGCATTGTATAGAATAGCGTTCACATTCCACCACTGCACTTCTGAACCATTATGTGTTACCCCATTTCCTAGCTAACATCTGTGTCATGCACAGCAGATGAAATGGAAAGCTCTACAAAAATGCACGTGCTAAGAATTTACTTCCAGAGCCTAGAAATTCACATGTCATCCTGATCCCAGCTGTTTGCAGAGCTGATTGCATTTCTAGTATCAACAGAACTAGCAAAGTCAAGTGAATTTCCTTGTGCCTCACAACTGGATAGTTTATTTCAAGGTATAAAGGTAAGAAGCCTAAAGCTGTGAGAAAAGTTGAAAACAGCTAAATGACACAACTTCTGTACTAGCTTGACTTCCAAAGGACTGTGTCACTCTGCTAGGACAACCAGAGGGGCACAGCACACCACAGGATGCACGTGATCTGCTCAGCTACGGACTGTGATGCCCCAGCTCAAAGCACAACTGCAGGTAGCACAATTTTGCAGTCACTCCTTTGGTAGGATTGTTTTGAGACAAACACATTTTTCTGTAATAACCTCTGTGCAGGGCAGCTGCAACCTCATCGGTTTGGATCTCTTCCTATGGAGAGATCTGGCCGATCAAACCAGTGTAGCCTGGAGCAAAACTGAATTCATTCTGAAGTAGACACCTCGTGTTTACTCATCTGATGTCTTCTCCATTGACTCTCTGTGTTAGGGTCTTAGTTTGTTGGCCACATATAGGAACCTGGAGTCATCTAAGATGCCTCAAGACCCAACATGGGACATACAGGAAACCAGTGCTCTTTTAGATTGGCAGCTGTGGCATGAAACAGCCATAGAAGCCATCAAAAACAATCAAAGCAATCCCCCTGTGTGCCACAGACATCACTTGTTTACTCCTGGGTTAGGTTTAAACCTTGATTTATTCTTACTCTTCAGTCAATACCTGTATTGTATTCAAGTGATGCACATGTTGTGGTGAGCATCTGCATATCCAGGACTGGACTCTCTCTCAGGAACCCCAGCTTCCTGCCTGTTTCCATAAACTGCAGACTGCAGATGGCAACGAGTGGGAGGTTACAGTTTGGGGGCGCAGGCAGCACAAGCCACAGGCTGCAGGACAGGCTGGTGAGAACCAGACTGGGAAGGACAACTGGTCACAAACCGGACAGCAGGAGTGGCTGGAAAAATGTGCAAATAAGGTGAAGCAGATTTCAGGGATGGCAGGATCTGAGTTACAGAAGCTCGTTGTTCCCAGCCGTGTACAAGAAACTGCTGCATGGTAGCTACTCCGCCTTCTGTCACAGGGAGGCACAAGCTGTGTGCTGCAGATTTTGCCTTCTTCACATTCACAGGCTGTCTTGTACTTGTGCTTTCTTTCTGCTTCCTCTGCTCCTTTTATGTGAGTCCAAATGTTGACTTCCACAGCACAGCCACCACCACGAGAGTTTGTTTCCTAGGCTTTCTGGGGATGGAGGGAAAGAAAAGACAGGAGGATTCTAGGGAGTATTCAAGTTGCTCTGCCCAAGTGTTTTAATTTGTCTGAGGAGAGGACTTAGTCCTGAGTGCCAGCAGCCACTGCCTGGAAAAAGTTTCCACACATGAAGGAGCTGGATCATCCTTCGCAGCTGTAACCAACATGGAACCCTCTCATGGCAGTGATACACAGAGAAATGTGTTTTGTGAAAAGTGTGAGGACACAGTCCTTTAACCACACACGTCTGTTCCAGAAACATCATGCATAAAAACTCTGAAAACTGAAACCACATGCTCTAAACAAAATCAAAGCCTTATTGTGTTTGGAGACCAGTGAAAATCTGCTGACAATTACTTGTTATCTATTGTTAATCCCTCACAAGGCAGGACTTTTCCACGTAAAAATATTAAATTATACTTTCAACATTCATTTATTTTTTTTTAGTCCCTGAGTTCTCCCAGACTTATGTTGTAGACTCAAGAATTAAAAAAACCCAGTACGCTCACAACTGTAAATGAAATAGAGTCATTGCAGTATATTTTGCTTCATTTGGGGGCTATAATTAAACCATCTAAGTTCTCTGCCATGCTGTTCTTTGTATCTTTTTCTTCTTGGTACCAGTTGTAAAATTGTGGTCTCACTGAATGCCACTGCACTGCTCTCATTTTAGTTACTAGGAAAAACACAGGACTTCCCACCAGAACCTAATTAATATCATGTCAATAAATACATTCATTTGAGAAAGTTCATTTCTAAATGAAATGAAATGACATTTCAGTTTAAAACAGGTCAATCTTCATAGATTTCATTAGGCTTATTCTCACACTGTCCTAATAATTCCAAACAAGTGTTCTTATGCTTGGGTGGTGATATTGAAAGTTGATTTGAATCGCTTAGATAAAAACTAGAAAATTGGAGAACATTTGTGTGAATGAAAATACCTCTAAAGGTTTCTAAGGCTCTCTTGTGTCAGGAAAAATTGCGTGTCAAGAACTGATGGCGCTGCGCTGCTTCTCCTTTCCCCACTTGAGAACTGGAGCAACGCACTAGAACCCTTAAAGGAAAGAGGCATTTTATGCTGAAAGTTCTTCTGGTCCCCACAAATGCCTACAGTGGAGCAGCCTAGAGGGGTTCAGAGAGATGGGGTTGAGCTCTCAGGGCAGCATCCGTGCCTCATAAGGATGAACAGCACGGTAGACACTGTGTGGCTCCAGAGGGTGAGCTGGGGCTGTCACGAGCCTTGCAGGGAGTACGTGAGGGAACAGAAGCAATGCTCTCCCTCAGCTGATGGCAGCGGATATGCAGTCTAGGAACCAATGTGCTCAGTTTTATTCATTGCACTCATCTTGATGAAAACTGCTTTCTCTTTGTTCTGAAAAACTACTAATGCTCTGTAAAGCTTAAAAGATAAGGAGAGGCAATAAAATCTTAAAATATTGCTTGTTGCATCTGAGTAACCAGTTAAAACACACAATTAGTTTTAAGACTGAAAGCCAGGCAGTTTCAGCAGATGAAAGATATGCATTTGAAGATGCATGTCTGATGAATGACCTCTGAAACAAATGAAGCAGAAGATAATGCCACACTGTTGGCCTGCGACTGATATTTGGATCAAAACAATTAGTACTTATGTAAATAAATCTCTTTTCTATACAGATGTCCTCTACCTGATAGGCTTTCAAATGTAGGAAACCAGACCAACTATTGATTATAAACTAGGCTGTCATAACAATAATATCTGCAATGTTTTTTGCAGTTGCAATCATTGTAGATGACAGATGTGTTACAGCAGTGCAGTTCTGAGGCAGCAATACATTACCCATTAATGGCTGTGCAGGAAATGGCTCAGGTAATTAGTGTCTAGCTAATTAATCCAGGCCCTGGGAAAAGGAAAAAGAAAAGAAACCCTAAAACTAAAGGGCAAAATATGGTACTATTGTGATAGGGAAAACTCTATTATATTCTTAGATATTGAGTTTTCCTCCAGCACTCCCTAGTGGCTCATTATAATGTATCCATGCTTTCAGTGTTGCATACTGATGAAATAAGCATTTACGATCTCTGAGTAGTTTTCTGATACAACTGTATATCATTAGGAAACATGGGGCAATGTATAACCACGGCACATCTGTTCCCTCTTCATCCCAGTCCCCTTCCCTGACAAGATCCTCCTGGATAGGCTTTTAGCTTTAATTCCCTTCAAAGTGTCAGAGAGTTGAAATTACAAGGCATAAACTTTTCTTTTTCTAATTCCATTAAATGTTATAAGTAACCAAGCATGGGCAATAAAAAACGTAGCCTTATTTTGAAAGTGTTACACAGGATTTTTTTTCTGTAATATCCATCAAATGCAGCTGGCTTTATCTAAGCAGTTTTAAGCAGAATTGCCACCAAATGTGCCATAGGAGCACATGAGCAGTAACAACAGGTTAAATTTTCTGTACCTCAGAGAATTGTGTGCATATAGCTAAACTCATACAAGCAGGCAGATATCGCAGCAGCGGAATGGGCAACAAAACAACCATTCTGCCGCCAGATATTGCTGTTAACTCTGCTGAGCAGGTACCTTTCTTC
The DNA here is from genome assembly GCA_013397845.1 of Melanocharis versteri. Classification (NCBI taxonomy): domain Eukaryota; kingdom Metazoa; phylum Chordata; class Aves; order Passeriformes; family Melanocharitidae; genus Melanocharis; species Melanocharis versteri. The sequence goes on from VZTG01003068.1 coordinate 279,207, forward strand.
CCACCTCCTGTAAACCCAACTTTGACAAGACCTGCCTCTGGGCTGTGCTCTGCTCCTGTGAGCCAAACCATATTTGAACAGCTTCTGTCAAGGGAAGAGGGAAAATCTGCCTTTGGAGGAAAGGAATCTCGGTTCCTTTAAAACAGATGTAAGGCTGCATTGTGTTATTTTAATTGTGATGATTGTTAAGGGAAGAGTGGGTGTGTCCACAAGGAGCATGATGGAGATGGGTGCTCTAAGGAGCCCAGAGCCAGCAGATTCATTAAATCGTGCACCCCTCTGGGAATCAGCTTGCTACTGCAGTTTATCCATGGTCAAATCTATTTCTCAGTGTCACAGCAGAGTCATGGCTCTGGCACAAACTCGCCTCTGTGCACAGCTAGAGAATATTTCTTAGGAGCTCTGCAACTCAAGGATTAGTGTTTTGTGGTGAGCATTATGGAGATTTTGCAATGAGAGTATGCAAGAAAATTTTTTTTCAAGTACTACCTTATATCCTGTTTCTTAGACCTAATCAAGTTTTTTCTGTGACTACAGCACCAAAATGCCAGGTCTCCTACAGGAGTTTGGAGGCTAAGTTAGTGCCTCGATTTCCAGTACTACTGTGCTTTACACTATTTGCTTCAGGTTGCTGCATTTCCTGTGTGAGAAAACCAGTGCATTTTTAAGAATGATTTCTCATTCTGCTGTATTGCTGTTCTACCAAGACCTGGCTCAAGCAAAAAACAGGTTTCAAGAAATGGAAAATCTTCATCCAATGACATTTCAGGCAGCCCACATAAGCACTAAACACTGTAGAATTTGGCAATGCAAAGGTGGCCTAAAGGTCTTTGACCTCTCTTTTTCCTCCAATTAATTCTACATCTTTTAAGGCAGAGCAATAATGAGTATATCCCTTGCAGCACAATCCTTAATGGAGCAGGCACAGTCACACAAACAATCCCTTGCAGATATTTGTCTCCTGTTTTCGATGGCGTGCCTTGCCATTGACATGCTGTGTTTTTTCAGGCATTGTGCACATTGTCAGGTTGCATCACACTGTCTCTGCCCATGACAAAATAAAGCCTGGAAAGTGTGTGACAGGGGCAGAAAACATGTTAATATTGGATCCCTTTTTTAAAGCAAAAAGGCGCTCGGTTTTTCATCACTTTCTTCAATTGCTAGCCAGGTTACACCTATGGCTGACAATCCTCTATCCAGTCTGTTAGTCCTTTATCATTGTGTCTGTGGTTTGTCCTGCATGTCTCATTAATTCTCCCGTAGTAATGACATTACCTTGGTTCAGTTCCTCTCATGAACTTTGCTTTTTCTTTCTAGCAGCGAAAAAAGCTGTCTTGTCCGCATCAGTTCCTGTATATTTAAAATGAATTAATGTTCTGACACCAAATAGCTCTTGAAGTCTGATGTAATCCATGTCGTGGTATTAATTCAGCAGAAATTAAGTGCACAGTCTATGTCCTGTTTAACAACGGGAAAAGATATTGAAAAAGGAGCTCATCTCCTGCCTTAAGAATCTGCTACACACATCTAAAGAATCTTCTGTCTTCCAGCTAGAGTAGATCATAAATCATCTAGCAGAACAACCTGAGTCACCAGCCTCTTTTATAGGATAAAAACGAAGTAATTTATAACTTTTCTGGGACATTTTGATCTCAGAGAGAAGATTTTCACCTCCCTGGTGGCAGGATCCAAGGTCCTGTCTCTAGGGATGCCAACCTCATATTATGCCACTAACCTGTGTCTATAACCATGCTTGACAGTACTTAAAGAGTTAATCAATGTGATGGGAATCTTTTCCATTTTACGTATGTGACTTGATTTTTTGTGTCCCCAGAGCCTGTTCTCAAATACTAACCACTAATTTTCCCTCTCGGGTATAATACTCAGACTCCACAGAAACTGGTAAACATTTTCAGATGTCTAAAGTTGTTCTCCTAGGGAACAAAAATCACTCTTTTTTTTTTTTTTTTTGACATCCCATGGCCCTACTGCTGCTTGCTGACATATTGATTAGTCTGTTCACAGTGTCAGCAAAACAAGCTCTTGAAAGAACTCCAATTTCTAACCTGTGGGCCTAGCCTTCAGGTTGTATCTGCATACCAAATTGTTTAATAGCCTGTTACTCTCAACTGCAGATTTTAATTCATATCTGTTTCTCCCTCTGGCTGAAAGTAATCTTTCCCCCATTTCTCTCACAGAAATCTGTATTGCTGATATTCTTCTGATTTTAAACACTTTCCAATTTTCAAACAAAGAGTGATGATATTTGTTGAGCATATTTTAATAAGATTATTTGTTTATATGAGGAAACTCACAATGCACTTATTTTAAATAAAACTTTTTTCCAGAAAAATTTTAAACACATTGCTTTAAAAAACATACCTATTGGTGAAATGGTCCAGGGTGAAAGCAAATTTCAGCTGAGGCAGTTGTATCTTTCTGAAGTCCTTTTCCAAGTACTGTGTAATCCCATAGTAATATGAGGAAGTATTTAGTCTTTCTTTTACACTTAGTATAAATAAATCACACAACTGCCTATCCCTGTAAGAAAGCATAATCTTTAGTGAGAATTCTTAAAATCTATGAAAGCAGTGGAACAAGTGAAAGAAGTATGTCAAGAACAGAAATGAGTCCATGCAAACATCTGACAGATATAAGTTTATATTTGGTAAACAGTGCGTATTTCTGGTTAATCAGTGAGTAAATTGTTCTTTTCCTATGTACAAGGCCCATTCCAGGGCCCCTTACTACTATTTTAAATGTTCAGTGTTTTCCTTTTTTTTCTACATGAGTACTGGCAAAGAATCAGGCAGAAATCCAGTTCTGACTTTTACTAGTAGGTTTGTATGTTGGCTCATTGGAGGGAGCTCTGATCTAGATTAAAATTGCTATCGATGCTTTCTTTTACCCAGAAGGTTTTACAAAACAAAGATAACAGACATTTTGGAGAAAAACCTCTCCAATTTTAAGAGCACATCTTGAATAGTCAATTCAAATTATCTTGCAATTATTCTTAATAGTCTCAGTACAAGAGAACTGGAAAATAATGGTGGCCATATTTGAGAAGATCATACAGGAGTGTACAGAAATACATTTAAAGTGCTTTATTTCTATTTTCGTTTCCAAACGACCACAAGGCATGGAAGAATGTGTTCATCCCTCAGATTATTTATACAAGCAGAGGTAAGATTATCGTCCATAAATCTTGTAAAACATGTTCTACTAAGAGGAAGAAGTCTTGGGTTGGAGTCCCTGTGGCAGCCAGACTTCAGAAGAAATATGTAGAAGGTCATGGACACATTTGTGTGCAATGGTTGTGTCACCCATGTCAGCAGAGGTTTTTGTGTGTTAGAACAGGCAGGGCATGGCAGAAATTGTCTCTGCTTACTTTTGCAACTAAATTCACTGTCAGTAACTGGTTGCACAGCCTGCCAAGCTGGATTCTGTAAAAAAAAAAATAATTTCTGCCTCAATTAACCTAGGCTGATTGATCTGCTGCTGAGAAAAGGCTGGGCAGGAGAAGGGAACAGTGGCTGCTTATGAGTGATTACTCCAGGTTATTCACTGAATTCACAGTTTTTAACCAAGTGATGAGTCTATTTCTGCAAAAGTTTTTTTGGGCTCAGTTTTTACCTTTTCTTGGGGAACCACTGTGCCAGAGTTCAAACTTGTCATTTGCTTGCAGGGATTGCTGTTGCTGAGCTCATTTCTTGTTCTCTTGTGTGCCTTTATCACACCAGGATGCACTTTAGATACTAACAGGAACAGTGGCTATAGCCTGCTTATGCCTCATTCAGCACCTACGTTACCACTCAATGTCTAAATTGAGACAATAGGCACTGACCTGTTGTCTAAATCAAAATCTTTCAAATGTTAAAAAATTGCCCTCCTGAGAAGCCAGAAAGTAACTAAAATAGGTGCACCTGGGTGGTTTTGTGTGCTCTATGATTATGAGTTCCTCTGAGGAGCACCCAGGAGTGTTGTTGATTGTGATCCAAGTGGCTGGAATAATGTGCTCCTTTTAGAGCTTCTTATCACACTGAGTTTCAAACTATTCACTGAACCTACTGATCCTTTAAAATCATGTTCCACTTTCAGTTTTAAACAAAGGTAGCTAGACAGCAGCAGAGACCAGCAGTGTAACAATACAATTTGGGTGCTGTGAACTCATGCCTTTGTTTTTCCAAGTTGATGCACTGAGGTGTAGCTGAATCCTGTGTTTAAAAGCAAACGAAATGAAAATTGCATTCAAAAATGTCAGCCCTTTAGATCAGGGTGAACTGAGCACTGTGAAACCTCCTCACTACACACTTTCCATAATTATGATACCAACATTTACCATAATAATTTTTCAAGATTTTGTTCACAATACAAGGGACTCAAAATGAGCTTGCGTGAGTGACATTCATTTTGTCGTAAGGTTACATGAAAATATTTCACTGCCATAACAATCATGTTCTCAGAAAACAATCAGTATTTTACCTCTTTCTAAGTTTTTCTACTCAGCTGCGGCAGCAACAGAGTTTTGAGCCTTCAGATGACACTTTGGCCATTTGAACATAGAGAGGCTGCATTTAAATGGTGGATCTTGGAATACTTCCAGATGCCTGGATCCAGGAGTTCACCCAGCTTAGGTGTTGCCTCCTGTTGGACATGGCTTTGCCCTGACTTGTCCATTCACATCTTGGCTTTCAGTGAAGGCAATCCACATCACATGACAGGACCTAAATCTCTGGCTTTCACTCAAAAAAAAAAAAGGTGCAAAACTGCTAATATTTTTCCATTATGCTGAGACAGTAAAGAAGGAAATAAGGTGATCAGTGTTCACACGTTAAGGAGTCCCATTTTGTGAATGCAGTCAGGGCACAGGTGGACACTGTGATGCCACTGAACCTCCTAGGGTCCTTAAGCTTTTTAAATATTGAAGCCATCTTCAACTTAGTTAATTTAAGCATAGTCCATTCTAAGTTATAGTTTTAGAGAACACTCCTATGGGGTTGTATCCATGTAGTCCTTCATTAGAAGCTGTAAAAATACCTGCAAAGACAGCTCCAGATTGCTGCCTTCTGGACAGGAAAAAGTAGGGGTTTTGATAATTATTTCCTAGTTAGGGCTTTCTCTTTTAAGAGCAGTAAATCTCCAAGTACTTGCCAAATTAAATACTGTGAAAAACTCTCTGAATGAGACATGGAAGTGTGGAGTATGAATTTAATAGCTCAAACCAGGATGCTAATTTGATAAAAACCACAGCAAGATTCCCAGTTTGCAGCATTTTGCAAACAGAAGTCTGAAATTCGTGCCATTCACACACTTGACTTAAAGGTCAACATCACTTTAAAACCTGCAAAAAACCCCATGGTTGCCTCAGACACTCCACATAAGACTCGTGCTCCAGACCCTTCACCAGCTCCACTGCTCTCTGAACACACTTCAGCCCCTCAATGTCTTTCTTGTCATGAGGGGCCCAAGAACGGAACACAGGATTTGAGGTGTGGCCTCATCAGTGCCAAACACAGGGGCACCAGTGCCCTGGTCCTGCTGGCCACACTATTGCTGGTACAGACCAGGATGACATTGGCCTCCTTGGCCACCTGGGCACACGTCTGGCCCGTGTTCAACCATGTCAGACAACACCAAGTTGTCCCTGATTTCTTGTCTGACTTTCCTCCTCAAACAGTGGTTGAGTTCTCAAAATCCACCCGGAAATAAAGAGTACGAGTTCTTTTAAATTTAAGTACACAGTACTCATTATACCAGAAACTGCAATAGGAGAACAAAACCTTCACATATGTCATTTAATTCATTCAAAGGCTCACAGGCTTTAGTACACAAAAATAGGGAAGGAAAGGAATGGGAAAAGCAGATGTACTCAGAAGGTACTGGAGTTTCTTGGGGGATTGAGAAAGGATACTATACTAGGGTTTTTACAAGAAAAAAACATGAGAGAAACATGCAAATGAAAGATGATAAATATTAATAACAGGAGGGTCATTTCCTTTGAAATGAATTGGTAGAAAATGCTAAGTTGAAAAGATTATAGTAGGCCTAAAGTTTCCTTGTGGAATGCTTCAGGGTTCTAGCAGGAAAGTTGAAATACAATACTGTGTTTGAATAAGTGACCTCCACCTCCAGGTGTTTGAGTTTGAGTATAACAGAAACCATAGCTCCCTTGGGATGTTGTGCTTAGAAGGCCAGCTTCTGGGCAGGCTCAGTTCTGGACTTCATGTCATGCTCTCTCCCCTCTGATGGTACAGCAAAGAAAGTATTGGTACGTCAGGCAGCATGCTCTGTAGGAACGTAAAATGAAGAATCCTGTCTTCAGAAGAAGCTGTGCTTCACAATGCTCACCATGTTTTCTTTCATGAGAGTGTCCTACCGTATGTGGGTAAGAGAAAATTCTTAGCTGTTTAAGTTTAAAAAGCTGGCAAATATTCAGATTATATTTAATTTTCATTGTCAGAATTTCCAAAACAGAAATTATAAATTTCGGTTAAGACTAACTGTGAGTGAGTGGCAAAGCACCCTGTGAAAACTTTTTGTGCTGTCAAAACAGGACTCTGACACTGTGGGATTGCACGTGTCCGTAGCAGATCTGGCACAGGCAGTGGCAATGAAGTATACCATGCTTGCTTTTCCTTGCTGCCATTCCGGAGGGTGACAGCCGTGAAAAGGCAGTCTACATTTATTTCTTAGCCCTTCATAGGAGTTGCCACAAAGACATCAGCTTCTGAGGAGGGAGGTGATGCAGACCTTGTGCAAAGAATTGTTAGGAAGAGTCTAGATGAATTACAGAAGTGGCAACTTCTAACTGCTATTGACAAGCTATTGATGTTAATTGGTACAAGATAATACATTAAGCCAGTCGCACAAAGCATAATTGAAGAGTCCTGGGAACCACAGCACGGGAGATAGGACCCATTAACAGTACCAGCAGTACCTTCCACCAGCGAGGGGTGAAGGGGTGGGTTGTGCTTGATAATAAAATATTATAAAAAAAGATCATTCTCAAGTTGGACTCTTGCAGTTGGATGGACACTTGTCAACTTTGGCCACTCTGCCTGTAGCTCATTTCCTCCATTTTAAATACGAAATACTTAAATAAGGAAAAGGACCATTGAAACAAGGTTAAGACTTATGTCATTCTCAGTCACTCTCAGTGACAATGGTGGGAACATCACAGGTTCATCAAGTACAATTTTCTGTGTTCAGTTTGGGTGAAATGTGCTAAGTTAGGTCCTTCTGAATGACAGAAAAAGAAACACTAAATATCCAGCTACTGCCCAACACGAGGTTCAATGCAAAACTGTGTGAGCATATAATTAAGGATTTATAGTGGTTCATATGTAGAAGGGGCCATAAGGACACTTTAGAAACTTCTGAAGTGTTCAGCTTTGCAACTTGCACATTTTTAATACAGCTATTATTTTTTCAAGTCGTCTTGAATTTCAGCACAGTAGCACAGAAAGCAAATGAGCAAATGCTGCTCCTGACAAGATTGTCCATCTGTCATGGTTTTTCCATGTAATAGTGTTAGGAAATGTCAGCTGTCACTTGCAAGTGAATGTGTGCAGGTTCAGCTGCCTAAATTTATCGTAGCTGGTGACAGACCTAGAGAAATTAATCCAAGGCTTTGTTTCTAACAGCTGCCACGGCTTTGGATGCGGCATCTACCCTCTGTGTGACTGACTCACAACATTACAAATTGGGCAGCAACTAAACTTCAGCCAGCTCCACTGCCATGATTCTCTTCAGCCAGTCGGGCACACAGCTTTGCACCCACCAGTTTCTCAAGACTCCTTGCTGAGCTTGGCAGGATTACCTGTAAAACATTTTCTTAGACTTCCCCATAAAGGTTTTCCTCAGATGAGGTGTGCCATCTTATCTGGGGGCTCTCATGTAGATTATCACGCAAACCCTAAACTTCCAAGTTAAGAGGATGGTTTTTAAGTGCTGCAAGCAGTGTAGCCAGAGTAGGGGACACCGCAGGGCAAGCTGAGCATAAATAGCCAATATACTTACGTTCAATCTGAGCCCCTTGTGGTCCCATCTACTCTACTTAAAGGAGAAGCAAAGGATAAAATTAGCTTTTAGAGCACGTGCTCTTCGTGCCAGTGTTTATATTTGAGTTAGCATCTGTTTTTCTTTATTTCAGCTGAACATAGATCCCTTAGGCCATAAGCATCCAGATGAATTACAAAGTATGACTTTTTGATGCTTCACAAAGGGTATCCTGTGAGTTTAAGAATGTTTGATAAGTGTTTACTCTCTATTTTACATTTCTGGAATTGTCTCTATTTTTTTTTTTTTTTGTCTTGTACTCTTTCTTCCATGCACTCCTCTTAATTTAGAAAGCAAAACCTTGCAGGAAGTTCTTTGTAACAGGTGACAGCAATGACTGATCTTATCTTTCATAAGATTTCGCATACTGACTTTGCTCTAACAGATAACAAAATACAAGTATCCACTAGCTTTTACTGCCTTAATGAACCTTCCCAATAAGCCCATTCTGTGAAGAGAGAACTAGAGAAAAAACAAGAGCAAAATAACGAAAAAATTTAGTGAAAAAAAGAAGATAAGAAATTATTAAAAATGATAAAATATTTTTAAATTATTCCTGAACTTGTTATGAATTATTATTTCCTGAAAGTGTCTGTTTTCTCTCTTCTGCCACTTCATATTTTGTGGCTTCCTGCATGTTTGTACAAGGTTCTGCAAAGGTAATCTCATGAGGCAGAGCTCCAAGTAGCTTCCCGAATTTGTTTCTATAATAAAGCTACACAAAGCTCCAGCCTCACACAGCTCTCTCTCAGCTGGGGTTGTGTCCTTAATGTAAGATCCTGAATAATGACTGATGCATGTTTGTGTCAAACTCTGCAATCTTTCTCAGCTGAGGTCCTGGCTTTGTTTTTCACTGTTCAAAACCAGATCAATACACACCTCACCCCTGTTAGATAACAAGAGATGCACTACGACCTCACCTCTCTTTCCTGGCTCCAGGCTTTTATAATTCTCTTAAATTAATTTCAAGCAATCTCTTCTCCAGTCACCATTTCCTATATGCCCAAGTGTATATGGTCCCATTAGAGCCCATAAACTGCAGTTTCATGCATCCCTCATGCCTTTTTACCCAGGAAACACAACTGTTTCTCTGCCCCTTTCCCTCCTTTCCCAAGGAGACAAAAGCCTGAATATTTCAGTTTCTCACCTCACGTAAGGTCACCCCTACAGACTCTCTTCCACAATGCTTTTTGTTGGGAAAAATACAAAAACTGCAAACTCTGACAACAAATGATATAAGCACAAAGAAGTCACAACAGTTTTTCTGTATTTATTACTTTTTCTCACTCTTCTACACTGTTCTCACATTGTTGATATGATTGTTTGATACTGTTGGCATGTTTACTGCAGTTGAATCTTTTGATGATGCATTTGCAACACCAATTTGCATGAATTGTCTTGAAGAAATCCACCCAATACTCTAAACAGAGACAGCTAACTGAAAAAAATGCACTCGATGTCGTGTGCATGTATTCGTCTGAGAGAAATCACCATCATTCAAGACATGATACAGAAAACTGGTATTTTTTTGGTGAAACATCTGACAATCAGAAGGGAACTTGCTGTGAATTTCAGGCATCAAACCCCTTCTTTTGGTTTGTGCATGGATGGACTCTGACTTCGAGAGCCACCACACACCTCAGTGCAAAGCCAGAAACTTTGTAATAGTACTGAGAGCCCAAGTCTGCTGTCTGAGATGGCATCTCTCCAACTTACATCAGTAACAAGACAATTAGGAACCAGACAAATTTATTTATATGGGTTAGTAAAGGCTTGTTATGTGTGATAACTTTCCCACAGGAACAGCTTTTGAGATAGCTGCCAAATGCAAATTGAATGCTATGATATCATGTTTATTTATGCATCTGTTATCACTGCTCTTATTTACACGATCCTGCTAAATTTTTCTGTGTTTTGCAGTGCAGACACATTTTTATTGCACGTTTGAAGCATTAAGTTCATATTGATGGAGATAAATGGTAAAAAAGCCTTCTGTTCAGCCCTTTTGAACAGCATATGTGTGTTCACACATTTCTCACAGGAGATGAGAGTTCACAGAACTTCAGAAGCTCTGAGTGCTCTTCTGGTCTCATTTCAGATATCAGTTGCATGTAATTCCATTCTGATTTCTATCCATGTCTGCATCCATATTCCACCTCCAGTTGGTGCCAGGCAGGTGAATAGAAGTGAGATAACAAAGTTACGATGTTGATACTGCAAGTTGTTTAAGATGAAAACTTCAAAACTCTTGGAAAGATGTTATGTCAAAAGAACACAGCAGAAATTAATCTGTCAAGGGTGATGGTGCCAGCTGAGAGACATATTAGGTCGGGCACAGTGACCCATGAGTGCATCTATACTGCTCTTAGGTTCCACAGTTCAGGATCAACTCCACTGAAGGATAGATACCCATAGTTTACATAGTCTAGTGAAGAAAAGGCTGAGGAAGGATACAATTCTTCTGCTAAACGGCTTCAGTGGGGTAGATATTATGGGAAGATGAAACATTTATGCAAAAGAAGAAAGCTGGCATAAGATCAAATGCACAGATGCCTAGTCCTATAGTCTATTCAGCCTTTTGAAAGGGTCAAAACAAACAGTTTGAAGATTGAGTTATTCCATATTATGAGAGAAGCTGAAATAATAGTTTTCTGAGGAAAGCAGAAAATGGAACCTATTATGCTGTTGAGTCATTCCAGAACTATATTTTCAGATGGTTCTGGCACTGGTAATTGATTTTCTTTGTCTCTACAGCATTATTTATCATCTTATGTTCTAAATGGTTTCCCACAGTTTAGTGGGAAGATTTTATGGCTCAATTAAGGGTGGCTTGTTTTTAGACAGAAGAAATTAGCAGTCGTATAATATTGCACTGGTTAAAAAAAAAACCCTGAAACAACACATCCTTTATGCTCCAACATAGAAGAGAAAAAATGTCTACAGTCTATCAGATTTTCAAATATTCATTCTGTTTCACCCACAGAAAGGGGCAGAGCTGCATGGTGGGAAAGGCTGAGCTCTGGTGTGGCTGAAGGCGCTTCAGGTGCCCAGTCAGGGCTGGGAGCAGTCAGCTTTGGCTTTATGTTAGTGAGGGCAATGAGAAGATACATATAGAATGAAACAGCTGGATTTGAGTACCTCATTTACACACCATTTGCATTTTGGGGGGCTATTGAGGACTAGGCATGCTAGATATGCTCTGGCTGTGTGTCTTTTGGCTTCCTGTCATCTGCAAGAGAGATTCCTCTAAAATGTAAACTGAAGTACAGTTAAGTAGTGACAATTGGGATAATTCCTCCAAAAGCACACCCCTGATGTGAAATGGAACACAAACGCAGACCTCCTGCATGCAGGCACCTATTGCTGTCATTTGTAGGAACTGAGGAATCTCTAAAGTTTTCTTTTCGAATTTGGGGAAGAGAGAGTGTTGTTATTCCTTTTTTCTTTGTCCTGTATTCTGCAAGTTATCCATATTCTAAATGTTGCTATGATGCCAGAGGTGTGGAGGTTTGTAAACAGCAGCACGTTTCTGCACTGTGCCTTGGAGTGAGCATCAAGCATACAGGAGAGCACCTGGCATGATCTGCTTTTTCACAGCGGCAGGATGCTGCCAAATAGGTGACATTGCCAGCAGGGCATGAAATGGCATGAAAGCAGGCCAGTGTGCCTCTGGCAGATGCAGCGGCTACAGCTTATGAAAGAAAAAGGTGAAATACAGATCTACGAACATTTTTCACTTGCTTCTGGCATGACCTCACTCAATGGTATTTATTTATCAAAAAAGGAATCACAGGGAAGGTGTGAAAAGCTCCAGTTTAACACTGAAGTTGAGCCCTCTATTGCCAAGGAAGGTGGCAACAACTACCACACCATGCACTTCCACCTTCCCACTGGAGCTCTGCCTCAGTGCAGAGGGAATACAAGGAGCATGGCCTGTGAAGAGAAGGTGCCTGAAGAGTGCACGTTTCATGGAGGAGTGGTTTGAGATTCTGCTTTTGTTTTAAACAGTGCTCCACTCAATGTAAATGGAAAAGAAGCCCTCAAGGACAAATCCAGGAATCCAAGAAGGTTCCAGCTTGCATGAGGGCTCCTCCAGCTGAATTTGTTCAGGTGAGAACAACTATCTTGTACTGAGGCAGAAGGGACTTCCATGTGACTGTCTCCATGGCAGTGAGGAGCGATAAGGGCTGACTGGCTCCGCGATGCCAACCAGCCTGTGAGAGTGCAGCTGGTGTGACACGTAGCTCGGTGCCTCTGCCCTGCTCTTTGCTGCACTCTGTGCAGGGACTGCAACCTCCCGAGGCACCTGCCAGAGTGAGCCACTCACTGCTTGGCAGGCACCACTCTGGATGGATGCAGAAGCAGAGCCGGAGAGGGCTTGAGAGACTTGCCATCGAACAAGTTTGGAAACCTTCTGGTTTTTGTGGATATGGAGTAAAGGCTTCAGATGCATTCATTTGGCTGTTGCAGCCAAAGTCCTCAAGCCTTTCTTTGGATGGAAGCTTTGTTTTTTTAAAGCATCATACTCTATTGCCCTCATCCAGTTCAATGGAAGTGGTAGCAATGACTCCAGCAGAGGATTAGAGGCACAAAGTACTTCTGGAGGAGAATATTGATAGTTACAGGACACAATACAGGAGATTGTTACAGGAGTTCACCCTGCTCTGCTGGCCACCACCACTTTTAATTAGCAGCTGGAGTCCCACAAAATCATCAAGAGTACATCTTAATGGAAATGTATGACTGAAACCATGTAATTTGGTTAAGTGCCCATTTTAGCGGTACTGCTAATGCAAACACTGTAAGGAAAGCTAAATGCAGAGAGACAGCAGAAGAAAATGTAATCTCTTGCTAATCAGATGGAATTTAGCAATCTATGGTAGGTTTTTATTAGCTTTTGTTTCTCAACCACTTAACTGGAGCAGCACTCTTTCACTTCTTATTAGAAACTGCAGACATTCTTCTGACAGTCCTCTTGAGAAGACCAAGAGAAAGCAGCTATTATTCTTCATGATAAATGGAAATCTTGGAAATCTTGTCCTTGATGGATATTCAGGCTGCTGATGAAGTCAGTAAAACTTTGAGGTAACACCTCAAAATAACACCTCTTTCTTTGGTTCCAATATATTTGGGGGTGGAGTAATAGAGAAACAAGAAAGAACAGTGAAATTTTGTAACGCCTACAACACTCTGTACTCAGATTTCACACAAATAAAAGATGGCTTGCTTTCCGTTCTAGTGGGGAAAACACTCTAGGTGCAATAGGCTGCAGATGAGGAACAAACTATGTAAGCATTGAAAATCTTGGATTAAATCTACTGACTTTCATGAATTTTTCAGAGCTGTCTGTTGGTTTTCTCCAGTAGTTCTGAGGCTGCTAATATAGGTATTTATAGAGTTGAAGTGCTTGTCACAAAATCACCCCTTGAAACATATACTATGAAACTTTGAGAATGCGAAAAAGTGCATCAACCTGGTTTATTTTCCCAGATGGAAGAAAATCTGGTTTCTTAATCAACACCTGAGTGACATGAAAACTGGGAAAGGAGAAGTTAGAGCCTTCATTTTTCTGTCCAGTTTCGTTGGCGTCAGGCTTGGAACTGCACCTAAAAATACCAAGATTTTTTTGATAAGTGGCATTTTTTAGGACTTTGGGTCCAAATCAATATGATAGAACTCAGTGGACATATATATACACATATATATGCACAAGACTGTGACATAGAAAAATGTTTCAGAACAATTTTATCTTACATTTTTTTACCTTCTCAGGTTGCTGCCATGCCAGTGGATCCTAGGGGAAGACTCCCAATAACTGTGTGTGTAGAGACCTCAGGTCAGATTGCATCACATGTGTACGTGTTCTCCATCAACTCCGGTGTGATTCATATTCAGGAAAGGGAGGAATTAGGTTACAAATAGAAGAAAAACCATACTGGAGAAGAACAGTTCTTCAGTCTCCAGAATGAATAATGTGTTTCTTTAGCTTTGCAGAAAGAGGTGGCTCTAGAGCTTTGCTTTCTTTCTGACCATTTATGGCTGGAGATCTGATGACTCTAATGTTCAGCTTCATTTCCATTCCCACTGGAGGCTCTGGCTGGCCAAACGGACAGACTCTTTATGCTCACTGCCCATAAATAAAGCTCCAGACAATATTTTCTCTGTTGAGAATTATGTTCAAGTGGATTAACTCATTCCATGTGCCAAGACTTTATTTCCACTGAGACTGTTATTTCAGTGTCACTAACAGACACAGCTACTCTCAGATTTAATTTGTCAGTTAAAAATAACCAAATAAAAAGCAAAGGATGGCTTAGAAAACTGTCTAACATCTCTTTGCTTGAGTTTGATTTATTAACCCTTTTGGAACTCATAACCTTGCTTATTTTTCCTGGCATCCCCTCAGCAGCCCAGAGTTTGACTGCTTAACCTCACAGGGCCAAAGCTCTGTGCACAAGTGATGTTATTCTCCTTTGTCTCAAAGAAAAATGGTGTTGCAGTCAGGCCCCTCAAGGAGTAAAAAGCAGATGATTATGTCATCTTGGCTAGGTCACAGGTAAGGAATGAGGACTTACAGGACCCCTTTAATTTCTTCTGCTCCTCAGGATAATGATTGTTCACATCATTGCTCCCCTCTGCCTTGATTACTTTCAGTTTCTCTATAGCCAAGATATAATGATCATGTAAACTTGAGCAAGTTTTACAGATAACAGGGTTTGAGGAGCCTCTTACACACAGTGATCATTTTTAATAAAGTTCAGCCATCAATTAAGTATGAAAAACCTTTTTGGTAGTGTGACCTATTTTTGTGGCATGTTGTAAAATGATTTTCAGAAAAGCTTGGAACCCATTGCTTGTTACTGCAAGCAACTTTGGCTGGTCTCTCACACTCTGTCTGGATCAGCTGACAGTCTTTAAATTCCCATGCAATAATTTTATTCTCCAGTGCAAAACAGCCTGCCATTTGTTTTAAGCTGAAAACACTTTTTTCCCTAGTGTTAAAAGATGATGAAAACCAGCAAACAAAAAGACTTACTGCATGGCGCTGGTGAAAACCTGTTGCCCACAGTCTCTGTGGGGACTCTGTAGTGATGGTAATGGATAATCTACGAGTTCCAGGCAGCTTGAACAGTTTTGGTCTGAGTGCCATTGCTGCAAACGCAGGCATGTGCTCACACATGCTGAGAGCTGGCACCGGTGCATTGATCCAACATCAGCAAGTGCAGACACCTACCAGGCATCAGAGATTAAGTATTCAGCACACAACGCCAGGACTGCATTTACAAATTGAAATTTTGGCCCTCTTAATTAGTCTGATAGGCCTCAATGTGTCAATCAGTACCCAGGAGGCTTCTCGAGCCTCAAGGCAACGAGATGACAGACCTAAGAGGAATGTTTTCTTCATCTGAATTAGCCAAGTGACTCTGAAAGGTTTAAAGACAAAGCGTCAGCAGTGTTACAACTATTGCACACTAATACCCTTAAATCCAGGTACACTAATGAGGAGTATATATCCCAGGCGTTGATTAGCTGGTTTACCTACATGAGGTTGCAAGACATCATCTGGAAAGTAACTGCAAAACCATTAGTGTTGATAAACTTGGGTGGGGGGAAACTAGGGAGAAAAAAAGAAGACTTCATTTTTTGTCTACAAATTAAGATATAAACAACCTGATGTGTTCAATAGTGTCGGGTAAGCTACCTACTTTGTAAAGCTCGTTGCAAATGTTTGAGCTCCCTCTATAATGTGGTTCAGAATCAAAGGCAATTATGTACACAAAGTTCTGGTACATCATGAGTCAAGCTGGAGTTTCAAATGTGTTTCACACCTGCAGGAGTGCTTTGTGGCGTTTGGAAAAATGCATGCAGATATCCAAGAAAAGGATGCCAAGAGGGCACCAGTTAAGAAGCTGGATAACTCTCTTGGCCTCACTTTCTACATTTCTGTGACCGAAATAATGCTGATCTGCATCTCATGGGAATGGAAAGTTTGTGGAAAGTGATTATAAAACAAACAAACAAAAAAATCAATATAGCTTTCACTCCATGGAGTTGTCAAGATTTTCCACATCTCTCCTTTCACATGTCCAGAATTAACAGATTGAATTTCAGGACTGACTACAGCTGTGAGTTGATGGGGGACACAAAAGTATGAGGAAAATAAGTCTGACTGCAATCTCTCAAAACAATAGTCAAACTGTTGTAAGTTAAATTACTGAAAAAATACAATGGCAATTATTCTTATGGTATAAGCAGATTTTGGTATGGTTAATATTCAGCAAGGATTATAACAAAATTCTGTCTACTCTATTAGAAGTTGCACTTTTTTTGCTTCCTCTCAGAAAGGGTGTTGTGTTGCAGCCTGTGATTAGTCCCAAGGCTCACACTCCGATGCTGAATAAAATGCTGCCATCTTTTGGCTGCACTCGACAGGAACAGGTAGAAAAATTGCTACAAGATTTTACTTTCAGAAAGACAAGAACCCATTGCTGCTTCCACAGTAGTTTTTCCCAAGGGTATTGTTATCAGCCATACCCCATTATTCTTGTCGTCTATCATGGACTGTAACTCCATAGGTGGTGAACAAAAAGTGGCTCTGTTTCCAGCTAATGAAAAAACCCCAAACAAACAACTCAAAAGAAAACCCCCATCAACAAAACCAAAGAATGAGGGCTGGGGCGAGGGGGGGATGGGTTCGTAGGAGAATTCATCTAATGGCAGAAAACCCTAGGGTACAAGGAAAAATGCAAGGCTGTGCTTCCTCTCCTTACATTCTGGAATCCAACATTTATTTCTTTTATGCTAAGTAAGGCTTTTCTACTGTACACTATGACACTTTTCTCCCTCAGAGATCTTCAGCATGCTACAGCAAAAAAATGTTTTCAGAACACAATAATACATAAATCCAGGTGATGTTTAAGCACTATCATTCAGATATTTGCACAGGAATGAATAGAAAAAATGTAATTGTCCGCATTTTGTTAAAATGTAATTGCCCAGCAGCAGTTTTTTTGTTAAAATGTACGCCCAGCAGCAGTTAACACCTGCCCAGCACGTAAATATTTCTCCATCCTCCTTTTACATTCTAATACTGTAAAGGGACTCACTCTGTCAGAAAAACTAAAGCCTATGCTTTGCAAGGATCATTGCTCGTTAGGTTAAGGATTATTCCTGTATGCATATACTTGTATTTGAAGTCTTTGAAGAATTTAGTTTGCTAGTGGTTGGGTTGAATGCATCAGGCTTTGGAAAATTACTACTGATTTGCCTTCTGCAAGCATTCAGGGATCCTGTAAGGCAGGTTGATATATTTTGAGACAGACTCAAAATAACACTCGTCTAGAAAATATACTCATTTTAAGTATACATAGCTCAGATTTATACGGGTATTATTCCACAGGTATATATTTGTCTTGTCCATATTTTTACCAAACATAGACTAATCTTGATTATAAAAGCTAAAGTTTACCTTTCCTACCACTGAATCTAAGTCAGCAAGAGATGTTTCTTCTCAACGTGTATGAGCAGCTACATCCAAGGAACGCCCTATTCCAGGAGGAAATAGATACTGTGCGGTGCTTCCATATTCCTGGCAGAAACCTGGCTGAGAGAAGTTGTTCTTCCTTCAAGCCCCAGAGCCCAGTGCCACTTTCCTCCCCTAGCACAGCTCAGTTTCTAGGATAACCACAAAGAGGAGATAAACTCAGTTCTGGCAGAATGAATCTAAATCAAGCCCCAAAGAAATCCATTCTTTTTGATGCTTGAAGTCCAATGACACGAACATTTTAGTGTCCTGCCGGACCCAAGTCATGTAATTGAAATGAATAATGGCAGAAGCTGTGGTGGTTGGCACAGTAGTACCTGCCTCTGGCATAGCCCTATTCTCTCAAGTCTTTGCAGCCCATCGGCTGGCAGGAGTTGAGTTCCATCACAGGCGGAACTCAAGAAAGCGATATAAGCAAAGCTGACTTTCAGGAGCCTCAGAGTCCCAGTCCAGGTGCTTGAGTACCCATTCATATTTGCAATCTGGGTCATTACACTGGGTTAGGAGAGGAACTTGTGTCTGAGGACACATCCTGAAAGAGAGCAATCCTGCCATCACACCTCGCAGCAGATCCCAGTGCAAGGGATGCGTGTCCTGGCCTTCCACTGGGTCACTGAGGAGACAAGGAAGGAAACATTGGGCATTTCACATGATGTTTGCCACACAGGTGTTCACATGACTGGTTTCCTCTGCCAGCCATTCCTACTCTGGATTTGCTGGTTATTGTTAAAGTTCTGACACAGGCTTGGCAGACATTTGACTGAGATGTCTGTTCTTGTTTTCAGAAAGTGGCAGAGCTAACTATGGAACATGACAAGTATTCAGCAAATTGGTTTTTGCAGAATGTGAATGTCGATCTCATTCAATTATATTTTTGGCCAGGATTGCCGTAAAGCCTCCAGAGTATTCTCTTAGGGATTTGTAATCACTAATGCCAAGAAAAAGCAGCTGTCATATTGCTAAAAAATCTACTGAATTTCGTAAGAAACCTTGGTCTTACGTAACATGGCTGGTCCTGTTGGCAGCGTGTATTACATCTGCTGCAAAACCTTGTTCTAAAGCTAGATCTAAAGGGAAATAGAAAGCAAATAAATATTTTACAAATTATCCCTGCTTAAAACATGCTTCTGAATGTGTAATGCTCTGAAATACTTGCAACATGGTTATTAATATTTTTTCTGAAAATTAAGCACAAATTATGCCTTGGCTACATCTGAGAGATAGATGTGGGGCAAATGTTGATGGACAATTTACGTCAAAAGATGAACTTGATGCATAGATATATTTTTCATAAAGAATGAAAGCTAGTGTTAATTTTACAGGTATTTAATGAAATTGTGGGAGAGTGTAGATTTCTAATTTTGGAATCAAAGAAATAGCAGCTCTCTCAATCTATCATAGAAAAAAACGCATGCTGAGCATTGACCAATTAAAACTGACTTTTAATTTAATAAAGGGCCCATCAGTTTCACTGCTCATCCTGTCTTCACAGACCAGCTGCAAAGCTATCACTGACTACAGCTTCACAAACAAGTGATTCAGGAATATGAAAAACATTACTTTTCCTGAGTGGTAGAAGATATCATGGAGTTGATAATTTTGTGGGACATAATCTGATACATTTTTCTAAGAGAAACATTCTGAGAATGAAACCATCTTTGTCCTCCATTTGCAACAACTTTATATTTTTACCACTAAACTTTCAGAGAAAAAAAAATTATTTTTATTAAGATAAACTGAAACTTTATCCTGAAAATTAGAAGTCAAGATTTAGTCCCACTTCATCACGACAGGCTTATAAGATTTGAGATTTTACCTGAAGAAGGGTAACACAGGAAGACTAAGGAAAAGAAAGTTTGGGAGAGACACTAGGGAAGAAAAAAGGTGGTGGTAAAGCAACCAAAAGACACATGAGAGATGCATTTTCAAATTTCACTTACATTTTTGACAAGAATGAAATCTGGGTCCAGCTAGGACATTTTTTCTAGCAGAGAAGCATTTTGCTGGAGGGAATTGTAAGCAAGGGAGGAAGATTTCCATAAGGATTTCCTTTTGTTTTCATAAGGGTAGACTGGAGTGCTAAGTACATGAATTGGAAGTGATCAGAATAATGACAATTTTGGAGCTGAAAATATTCTTTTTAAATTCTTTGAGATACCAGCTCATAAGAAGTTCAGTTTGTGTTGCACTGGAAATCTTGTTACTACGCTTTGACAGACTGTGCTTTGCTTTAAAACAGATGGAAATAATTTTCATTGTCCAGAAAACTGAATGTGTTAATGGAAAAACTACCCCTCCAGGACCAATGGCTAAGAAAGAGGTGAGAATGGGACAGCACTTTTGAAAAATTTATTCTGCTCCTGACTTACAAAGGAAAATTTACTAGCTAGTAATTTTGAATCCTAGCCAGACTTTTATATATTAAAAAAATCCTCAGAATGATACAAAATGTGTCTTTTTATGCATGTATAAATCAAATTAGTATATCCACTGTTGGGCTTGTTGCACATTGTTCCATTTTAAAACCAATAGTTACTTCAAATTAATTTAACTTCCGAGGCTTTCAGATCTACATAATTTGAATTTTTCTTTGCTTAGCTTTAAAAAAATAAAAGACCACAGTATATACAACATATAATTTCTAAGTTCTTTTTCTGAACTTCTCACATGTCAATTTTAACTGGTGTCATGCTTAAAGCATCTTTAAATAAATGAAAGCTTTTATAAATGACATTTTTGATTGTCACAGAACCAAACTAAGCTGGACACTAGGCATTTAGGTAATAAAAGAAGAAAGAAAATAAAAAGCCCAACAATAAGCATCTCCTCTTACTAAGGAAATCACAATTAAAAAATACGGTACTCATCATCAAGAACACAAGGAACATAAGGGCAAAAGTTGTACCTCTACACCAATTTAAGTCCTGGACATGGACATGACCCTTTGTATCACCCAGAACACAAGCAATAAGAGCAGCTGATAAATTCTAAGGGATAGATCCCAAACCCTTTGTGCCTTTTACCCCACCATCTCTATTACTACTCAGTCATGGCACTGACATGCCTCAGCCCACATCTCAGCCAATCATTGCTTGCTTCTGGGTACCCAGCCCAGGGATATGGACTGGGTAATTCATGACCAGCAGCTGATTTACATGCTCAGTTCTCCTCCTAATCCAAGGTACAGGAGAAGTCAGAGGAGCTGTGAGCTGAGATCTTGTGTGGATCTTAATCAGGGTTTATACTCTTGGACCTGACAGCCTGGAAGGTGTCTGAGGCCCTGTTCCTCAGACAAAGCCAGAGCATCCTAAACATGTGAGAAAACCTACTGAAAATGAAGGGGGCAGCTGTCTGCTGTAAAATGCACCTTATCAGTGTCGAGAAATAATGGAACTGGCTTTAAGTGCATTAGCACAGGTACCTTCAGCAGTGAAAACATGGCATCAGATATTCCAGGGTTGTACACAACCAGCCTGGCCCAGATGGCTAGTGCCCAAATCAGTGTCTCTTACAAAAAGCTGCTACCAAGAACGCCCAGGGTTACAAGGGCAAGTATCCACAGGGTACAACTGAGCTTCCCACTCTAATATAAAAATTGCTTTCTAGCTACCAGATAACCTCCATACTGTGAAAAAAATTGAAGACTTTTGCTAATCTTTCAATACATGTAATTGCATCCTCCTCTGTGATGACCTCTCATCCTTTTCTTCACCCTAGTCTATTCTTCTGTACATCTAATTTTGATCTTGGTGGGCTCTACACCTGCCTCCTTCCTTTTGCTGAAAACAGCCTGCCAGTTGAAGGAAGCAAGTCTCACATGCAGTATGAAATGTATCTACCGTAAAAAAAAATCATCTTTGATTCAAAGGAACAGCTAAGCACTTGCTAAGAAAATTAAGATGTAGCACTGTGGCAAGAGCATGTTCAGAAATACAAAACAGCTCAGTGCCCTACCTTCCCCCTGTGGCAGATCTGACATTTGCGTGCATTGCTAGCTTGGACTGACAAATTACTCAGTATTTTTCATTAAAATTCCTGCTGGCAGGTCTTATAAGTAGGGAGATAACAGATTTCAGCTGAGCTGGAGATAATGCTAGAAAGCAAACTGCCTCAGCCATCTATCAAATTACTGACAAGCTCTGACTTGTACCTAGTTGTCTCAACCACTGGTGGAGGAGAGGATGGCCAGACAGAACAAAGCTAGAGAAAAGTAGTGCTTTGCCTTCCTTGCCTCAAGCAGTTGTTTCTGAACAAGAATCAGAAAACTCACAAGTTTTGTTCCCTTTCTATTGCCCAGGAGAAAACCTTTCCTCAAAGAAAAATCAGATTAGAAAATGGTGCTGGGGTGAAGAGCTCTGGATCAGTGTTTCAGCCTTCTGCAGCCCCTTGGGCTTTGGTGAGATGGATGCAAAACTGCTCAAGGTGGAAGAGGGACTGACACAAGAATCTGGGAAGCAGACGTGGTTGATGAAAAGAACTGTTGGGTTACAGCGTCACCATAAAGAAGCAGACAGAGTAGAGGCTGTTAGGGAGGCTGTATACTGTCTAGCATTAATTCATGGGTACACAGTGAATAGATGTGCTTGCAAAAGTTAAACATGCAACAGCGAGCATCACAAATATTCCTCTCTCTTTCAGTCACTTGCATGCTTACTCAGACACACACCTGAAGGTGTGGTGCCCTAGCAGGGCAATGCAAGCTGAAGGCTTAAATAACCAGGCCTTTAAAAAGTGCATTTTGTCAGAGGGAGTCTTGATGATTTTTAGTCTTTATTATTTGGCATACTGCAAAATAACGTTCCAAAATCCTTCTTGTCTCCAAGCCACCTTTATCGTGTCTGGGCAACAAAGGAAACAGAAGGTGCCTCTGGGCAAGGCTGGGGCCCACCTGTTTTCCAATGTGAGTACTGGGAATGATGAAGCTGACAGAGTGAGGAAGGAGAGAGAAATGCCTGCGATCTGTTTTTCTAGGTTATGTGCTGGCAATGAGGCAGGATGGAGAACATCTGTGGGGGATTTCTGTTGGGGAAAGGCTCTCCCAGCCAAATGCAAATATGCAGAGTGCAAACGTGTAGAGTGCCTGACCTGTTTTCTGTAGTCTGGTCTTTTTTTCTCTGCTCTTTTATCTTCAATCAGCAGCTGCTCTGAATATGTGTCTTCTGAGGACCAGCGTCAGCAATGTACGCTGTGCCATCCTTTGGCTTCCATGGGAAAGCACGAGAGATGCCAGCAGAGATTTGGAGGATGAAGCTTGTGCTCTACACCAGGCTGTGAAACTTTCCCATCCCTGGTCTGGCTCTAGTCAGCCCTGTTCTTTCTGGGTGACAGCAGGTCAGAGAAATACATGATGTCCAGAGGGAACAACGATGTAAGATGGCTTGCTTCCATCTTGCATAAAAGTAAGGTACGTTGGGTACCATAACAGCAAACTGAGCTTCCTCCATGGTTCCCACTCTGTATTTTTGAACAAGTTCCTTTTGCTGCCTCAGTTTCCCCTTTACTGCAGCAAAGAAAGATGCTCTGCATACATCCCCCATTACACTAGGGAAGTGAGGCACACACCTGTGTTACCTGGAGTCTCTTGCCTTCTGGGGTAACTTCTGACTATGTCTGGATTTCTGAGAGCTTTCCTGTGGCCTTACGTGCAGATGGAAGAAGACTGTGGGCATGAGTTGTGAATAGAAAAGCACAGAATCTTCTTTGGCAACTTCAAAATAATCTCTACTAAGCATTTATTCATAGAATCGTAGAATCGTTAAGGTTGGAAAAGACCTCTAAGATTATCAAATCCAACTGCCAGCCCAGCACTGCCACATCCACCAGTAAACTATGTCCCCAGGTGCCACATCCACGCATCTTTTGAACGCTCCCAGGGATGGTAATTCCATCACTTCCCTGAGCAGCCTATTCCAAAGTGTTTCACCCTTTCAGTGAAGAGATTTTTTTCTGATATCTAATCCAAACCTCCCCAGCACAACTCAAGACCATTTTCTCTTGTCCTGTCATTGGTTACATGGGAGAAGAGGCCGACCCCCATGTGGCTACAGCCTCCTTTCAGGTGGTTGTAGAGAGGGATAAGGTCTCCCCACGCCTCCTTTTCTCCAGGCCAAACACCCCCAGTTCCCTCAGCTGCTCCTCATGGAACTTGTGTTCCAGACTCTTCACCAGCTCCCTTGCCCTTCTCTGGACTGATTCCAGCACCTCAATGTCTTTCTCGTAGTGGGGGCCCAGAACTGAGCACAGGATTTGAGGTGTGACCTCACCAGTGCCGGTACAGGGGGACAATCACTGCTCTGGTCCTGCTGGCCACACTATTGCTGATCCAGGCCAGGATGCCCTTGGCTCTCTTGGCTGGGAACACTGCCAACTCATATTCATCTGGCTGTTGACCAGGAAGTTGATAAAGAAAAGTTACAGAAAGAATAGTTTACATTTACTATAACCCTCAGGAAGAAAGCTACCATAAAGACAAACATTCTAGTCCTATCTAGATATGCTGTGTGATACCTGGACTCTGGGCTAACTCTCAGCCACACCGAGGGTGAGAGCAAGGGAATTGGTTAGAGAAAGAAGAGGGACATCTTGTTCACACACTGAGGAGTCAGGGAGCGGCTGGGATCTGTTGTCTAGATCCAGACTCGGCAAAATGCTTCTCTGTCTCAAAACTTAGGTACCTCTTTAGAATCTTTAGGTAAATTAAATACATGCTGATTGTGATTTAGAAATTCAGATGAAATCCAAAAATGAGAAAGAAGCTCATGAAGGCATTTCAGACCCTCACAGAAGCCTAAAAAATATCGTCCCCCAGAAATAAGACACGAACTGAAACAACTGGTTCACTGAATGGTCACATTGCTCTTGCTGTGATAGTCAAAAGGCAGGTAAGGCAAAGTTTCTAGACAGAATTTTTAGCATCTTTTATCAGGCCAGATAATATACTTGGAAAATTAGATAAGCCTTATGCACACAGCTTCTAGCCTCTATTACAAATAATATCTTTTATTAGACCACTTTTTGGAGACCCACACTCCTCTGGCTTAGCTCCTCCTAGAAAAGAGTTGGATGGGATTTTCAAGGATGCCTCAAAACACGTTAGATACCTCTGTGTGGGTAACTGAACCTAAAAATTGTTTTTAGATGAAGAAACTCCACATTGACTCATAATTCTCTCTTAGTTTATATGAAATTAAAATTATCTTCTTCCACACTGTGCNTCATTGACTCACAAATTCTCTCTTAGTGGAATTAAAATTATCTTCTTCCACACTGTTCTGAAGGCATTTCAAAATCTTTTAATAGTGATTTTATTATGATGTAATATGTTCTTATCTTAATTCCAAAACAGAAATGACTATTTTTATATATAACCCTAAATTTTAGTAGCTGCTTTCAGTCTAGTCTTCATATGCTTTCTGCAGAATAAGGAGATTATGAGCAATTTCAATCTTGGACTCACATCAACTGTTCTCTCTCCAAACCCACAAACTGTGGAATCTGTGCCATCCAAAACATCTAAATATGTAATCCAGGCCAATGCATTTGTCATCTGCTGACATTCTTTATAAGCAATCAATGAGTTGGCTTCCTAGGCATAGGTTGTGGGATGCTGTGATAAATCTGGGAATATTTTGGTTTTGCTTCATTGCTAAATGCCATCACAGTAAGGATTTTAGGAATTATTAGTGCTTGCAGCAGTGGACAGGCAGAAAAGAAGAGTTTCCCTCCCTTTCCCTATGTTTTCTCCTTATTTTGTTACTGTCATGCAAAACAAAATGATTTCAATGTTATCATGGCAACTACTTGGCAAAACCGTGGAATACACCACCACTCTTTAGTACCTTGGGTATGCACAGCACGTCACTGAGCCCAGGAACTGCCCTACATCATATGTTGAGCCACTGAAACTATGATGGCTGATGTCTTCCTTGTAAAACCAAGGAAAGAGTCAGGAGACCTTTTTTTTCTTTTTAGAGCACCAGAACAGAGGTTACTCCTAGTGCTAAGCTGGACTAACTGGGTCTTTCTCAAAGTTAGAGAGATGACAAATGAGGATACTAAAAGCAGTTCCCATAGGAACATAAGAAAGTAACTTAAAGCACTCTTACATGCTTTCGAATGTAAGGGCAGCTTCTGAAAGTAGGATATAACAAACATCTGGACACAGTCTCTACTTCTCATGTGTTGTACAGATGCAGGTGAACACAACAGCAGGTGTTCTCAGTACTGCTCCCCACTTGGTTAATTTGCTGCCCCTTCTGTAGGTAATTTGAGACTTCACTAAAACTCAGAAGATTTGTTTGGAAGCAAGAGATAAGCAGGAAATTCGTGGAAGATGCTTGAATTATCTATAAATTTATTATTATTATTACTACTACTACTATTATTATTAAACAATATGAAGCATTAAAATCAAATGCCCTCACTTAATTTCCGAAACACCACTAGGACCTCAGAATTACAACCCAAATGGACATCATCCAGAGCATGCAGCTCTTCACTGACACACCCTGGCAATTAGTGATGCTGCCAAACTGCTCTGAATCTGTGAAACAAAAGGAAATTCAATGAACCTAAACTGCCTGACGACTGTTTTGTATTGACAAGGGTTTTTTTTTTTTTTAATGCTACAACGCACTTTTTGAATTCTTCCAAGTTCATAGCAGGTAAGTGAATTTCAAATTACTTATTTTAGTATTTTTAGTAAGCAGTTTCATCTGACTTTGCACCAGGTAATAAAGTTCAATTTAACACCACTTATTTTAATGCTGTTGAAAAATTATTATAAGTATGTGTAACTAGTGACTGTGATTGCTTTTGTAACTAGATGCCATAATGGAGAATTTCAGAGGTACACATTTTACAAGTGACATTTTAAAAAATGAACGCTTTTAATTTTAATTTTGGTTAGGCATCGCTAAAGGAGGTATACTCCTGATCTCCCTCTGAATGTGACATTTGCACTTTTTTTTTATTTTATTTTTTTTATTCTGGGAGAAGCAGTTCTTAGTTTGCAGTAGAATTCTAATCAGCAAAATTGCAATACAGTGTATTTTCTGAAGATGATGGTATTAGGTATTTTCCTGATTTATTTATATGAAAATTCTTCTTTTATTTAATGAAATAGTTTTACTCACGCTGAATTTTGGAACAAAATATTGTTATTAATACAATAGGTAATACATTTGAGGTCTGCTTCTACTGGGGAAAGATTGTATGAATAAACTTCACAGCATCTTTTCTTTGCTGGACTGTTTTTCTCTAACAATAGGCACATCGGTTGGTCTGTCTTGAAGCCAGAGATGGTGAAAAAGCTGCAAGTGTGATCAGGTAAGAGGTTAAATCTAGCTTAGGTGGACTAATATGACTATGATGATCCTTTTACAGGCTTTAACTGTGATCTACAAAATTAAAAGACTCATTAGAAATTCAGCAAGAACCAGAGCTAAGAGATGTTCAACAAAACGAAGTATACTCTAGAATATTTTTTTTTCCTCAGTGGTTTTATCCAGCAACTAATTCCTCTGGGTACTTTTTTTTTCTCTGTAGAAGAACTAAAGCGCTATGTCTCAAAGAGCAGTATAGTAGTAGGCAGTAGTAGCGGCAGAAAGACACAGTACTACGTAGTTTTTCAAGCCATATGCTATTTTTCCAACGCAAATACACATTTCTGAAAACATTGGTTTCAGCACACAGTAACCATAGTGCTTGTTCAGTCTGTAAATGCTTAAAATGCAAGGATTTGGGGAAAACACAGACAAAGCAGGTGACTGATCAATTACACACAAGATAAGTCTGGTTTTGGTTTTGTCAAGTCTAAACACCCACACTTTGACAGGTGTTTAAACTGCATTCCTGTCCGCTGCCGAGCAGGTGTTTATATCCGCTTGCTTAACAAAACCCGAAAAAGTGTTTCCCAGCGGTGAGCGTGAAAAGAGCGCGCAGCCCAAGCTTGCCGTGCAGACGTGCGGCAGCACCAGGGATGCCCTGGGGGAGCATCCCCGGCGCAGGAGGCGCAGCCGGGCTGGCTGCGGGATGGCGGGGCGCTGGGTGCGGGATAGCGGGGTGCTGGGTGCGGGATGGCGGGGCGCTGGCTGCGGGATGGAGGGGCGCTGGGTGCCCGCCGTGCCGGATGGCGAGGCGCTGGGTGCGGGATGGAGAGGCGCTGGGTGCGGGATGGCGGGGCGCTGGGTGCCCGCTGTGCGGGATGGAGAGGCT
>VZTG01003068.1:307131-319051 GCA_013397845.1 Melanocharis versteri
CCGGTTGCGGCACCGCCCCGGCGCGGGCGGAGCTGCGGGGGCTGCGCCGGGAGCCGCGGGCGGCAGCGGGACGAGATGCGCGTCGCCGCTCCTATTCTTTAATTTAATAAAAGCCATCTGCTTCCTCTCCGCCGCCCTGCCGAAGCTGGGCGTCCTCGCAGCCCGCCGGGAAGGGCAGCAGGCTGCGGGCGGACGGGCAGGGCGAGCCCGCCGCCTCCGTCCCGCGCAGTGAGCGCCCTGCGGCTCCGCTCCCGGCTGCCCGCCACCGCCCGGGAGGGCAGCCCGCGGTACCGGGGCTCCTGCCGCCGCTCGGGACCTGTTTGCCGGAGACTCGGGTGGCTGTTTTCCCTTTGGGTCGCTGCGGATGAAAGATACAGGTGGGTTTTTCTTCCAGTGCTCTGTGCCGCCCTCCTCTCCCAAAGAAGTGTAGAAAAGTTTGTGAAGAATCCTGAGCGGAGGTTGACTGGAGAGGCTGTTGCTTGGGGCAGTGTTTAGAAGCCCGGGGTGAGTCCGGACGTCAGGAGATGCTTTCGGTGCCTGCTGCCGCCGCCGTCCCGGCTCGGGCTCTGAGAGGTTTCTGACGGCTTGAGCCCAGCTCAGGAACGGGTCTGTCTCACCTACTCTTAGCATAGATATTTCTGTGCATAAACTTCCTCTTTGCACATAAGAGGGGTTGCCTTAACTTTAAATATACCAAATAAAAGTATCTTTTATTTCAAAAGCAGGGCTTTACCACCCTTAGATTTTCCCCTTGAGTAAATAGTATGGCATTCAAAAAAGTGGACGTCATCACATGTGTTCTGTACTTTTGTTGTTCTCGTTTCCATGTCTTACTGTGTCACGAACGTGAACAGCTGAAAGTAAGCCTATTGATCTGCATACAAGAGATTCTTCCACAAACAGGAGCTTTTGGGAGCTGAGAGATACCCGAACTTCTGAACCATAGAACCTCCTCTCAGTCTTCTAGATTAGCTCTAAAGACCTCTCTCTGGATCCCTTGAAATCTTGCAGTGTGGATTGGAGCACAGAAAAGACAGTCCAGAACAGATGGGAATTCTGACTTCGGTGTTGTGAAGTCCCATGAACACCCCCATCTTTCAGCTGTGTTTTAAAATAATTATTTCAGCTGATACCTCTGGTTTTGGATGCTTTCTTTTAAAAACAATGCAGTTTCTCATCTGGAAGATGAGGTTAAATGTATGTCAACTTAAAAATACACAATTCCTGTCATAATTCTGTCAGCAGGTCAAAAAAGTGATTCTTCCTTCGTAAAATTTCATCTGGGATTGTCTTCGAAATGTTACGTAGGGGTTTGGTTTTGGTGGGGGTTTTTGTTTGTTTGTTTTTTAATTTAACTTTTCATTAGAAATATAAGTTTTTAAATGAAGGAAAACCACTATTTTAAAATGGATTTTTATATGAACTGAACAACAGGTTGATTTAAGTTGTGTGGATATGTAAATATAAGAGGTTTTTTTAATAGCTCCTTTATATCCCAAAAGAATAATGTAGATATAAAGGAAGAGGGTAAGCTTTTTTAGTAACATGAAGTTTGACTTTATTTATTTTATGCATTTTCTTCAGCTTTTACATATTTAAAGTGAATTAAGCATCATCTTTGGCATGTTGCATAACGTTGCAAGAGAAGATGGTAAAGAATCTCCCAGCTGGAAACCCGTGAAGCTAACGTGTTCAATAAGTTATTTGGGAGCAAAGTGAGAAAGAAAGAAACAGCTTCACTGCTCAAATTAATGTGTGGTGTCAAGTGCAAAAAGAAGCCTCTCACTCTCAGTATTAAAGCCTGTACTCCCAGAAGCTGATCTAACATCTTCTGAAACCTTATGTTTTTCCAACAGTCTACTTCAGAGAAAATACAAGCAGTGATGGGTGTCTGTTTTGCTGCATTTTTAGACTTTTACTGTCAGAACCAGTTAACAGATGCAGCACTTAATAGCTGGTGACGTTAAATGAACTTTTGGCTCATTTCACCTGGCCATATATTTTGTATCACTTTGGGTATGTTTTCCATTCCATGTCAACTCTGACAAATTCAAGGGGACAAACTGGATGCTCATTTATTTGCCGCGGATGGAATCGTAGGTTTTATTGTTTTGGGGTTTTTTAACAGTTTTTGAGAAGTAGAATTGGCAGAATTAGAGTTCAATCATGCAAGCTCTTGAGTTTGCTAGGAATTGGGAGGGTTCAGGCTGTCCTTCTAGATCATGGAGACCTGGGGAGTGCAGAGTGTCACCTGTAGGACAGGGTTATCAGAGTTCCAAAGTAACTCCTATTAAACCAAGATATGTCTCTGGAGGAAAAAAAAAAAAGAAGAAAATCAAGTGAACCTTTGAGCACAAAAGCTTGTCTACAAGGATTTTTCAACAATAATGCGTATTATTTAGTTAAATGCTAACATTAGATAAACTTGGATCTATTTTTCAAGGGATTAGTAGGGGAGTTTAGAAGCTTGCTTTAAATCTAAATTTAGTTTTTACCTCATCCAAAGGTGTAAAAAACTTAGCACTTTATACATGAGCTCCTAGAAAGAGGCTTACTCCCACATAGCCCAGATCTTCCAACGTCTTCCTCTGCAGACCTCTGTCTCTTAAAGCCACCCAAAACTTTTTGAAACTCATCTTTGTGCATCATGTTTGTCATCTTCTGATATCAAGGGGCCGCATGGCTTGACCTTCACAGTGTGGGTACTAACGTGTTAAAATGTGTCCTACACTGAACTTTCAGGGCCTGCTTGTCTTGCCTGGGCATTAAGGAATCATTTCCCAACAC
The DNA here is from genome assembly GCA_013397845.1 of Melanocharis versteri. Classification (NCBI taxonomy): domain Eukaryota; kingdom Metazoa; phylum Chordata; class Aves; order Passeriformes; family Melanocharitidae; genus Melanocharis; species Melanocharis versteri. The sequence goes on from VZTG01003068.1 coordinate 309,919, forward strand.
ACCAGGGCAGAACTCGCCCAGCTAAAGCTGTGTGAGTGGTGGTCAGTGGAGAAATGACCCGAGCACTGGGCTGTGCCTGCACACCTGGTGTCACACTGCTAAATTTTAGTCTGCCAAGTCCCGTCCAGGGAGTAAATGTCCTTTTATGAGCACTATCAATATGAACTCTGGATATGTCTTTAAGAGCGCAGGATGACTATATAATAGACCTACAATTCATTATTTATATTTTGAGCTATATTTATAATCGTAGGATAGTTTGTGTTGGAACAGACATTTAAAGGCCATCTAGTCCAACGCCCCTGCAATGAGCAGGGACATCTTCAACTCAATCAGGTTGTTCTGAGTCCTGTCCAACCTTACCTTGAACACTTCCAGGGATGAGCATCTAAAACCTCTCTGGGTAACCTGTTCCAGTGTTTCACCATCCTTGTAAAAAACTTCCTCATTGTATGTAAATTGACCCTACTTTAGTTTAAAACCATTACCCCTTGTCCTGTTGCTACAGGCTCTGCTAAGAGGTTTCTCCCCATTTTTCTAAAATCCCCTTTAAGTACTGAAAGGCTGCAACAAGGTCTCTCCAAAGCTTTCTCTTCTCCAGACTGAACAACCCCAATTCTTTCAGCTTGTTTTAATGGGAGAAATGCTCAGAAGAATATTTTTAATATTTGGTTTTTGTTCCACTTAATTTTAACTCTGGTCTTCTAAACACAATTACAAGTAAATTTAGAGTAGGGTAGGTGAGACCCAGTTAGTTTCCTTCTATAACCTGCGACCAGAATTGGGTAGGAGATTTTTTTTCAAAATTGTAGGAAGAGGACTTCAAAAGGTCTTTCTCTTAGATATGCTACCTGGGACCCTTTCCAACATAAATTACCATGTACCTCCTAAAGGGGGAGGAAAAAATCAGAAACCATCGGTGTTTCAGATTCTCAATGACCAAACAGTAGAAGGGCTGTGAAGTGTACATAATTTAATCACCAGAAAAAAACATTAAGACAGACTGTATATGTTAGGCTTTAAAATCACTGCAACATTTAGCACAGTGAATTTGTGAAAGCAGGAAAATAGAAAGACAAAATATTTATTCTAAAAGCGTACCATGACACAAAGATATAAAAGAAAAAGAGCAAGCAACCTCTGAATCTTCAGTAAACTGAACTCCCAATTTTCCAGTTGTTAAATACATATTTTTCTACAAGACAATTTCCAGAAAACAACAGTTAGGAGTAGTATAGGAGATGATCCTTTTTAACATGTGTGCAATCATTCTAGGAGTACATGGCACAAAAAAGAGAAGCTTTCGTATTTTTTTAGTCCAGCAAGCTATGGATATCATGCATTTTTCACGGAGGAGTGGAAATTCATGTATGTATATACATATACACACATACCCATTTTTACGGAAAATTCTGTGCAGAATTTGCCTGCAACCACATAGAAAGTAGGCTACGTAGTTGTGCATACACATTAAACACTGTTGCTCCACAAACTACACAAAAAATGTATTCACTGCATGCAGGTAAAATTTACACCTGTGATAGGATAGACGTGGGGCTCTGGGTGTCTGGCTGCTTTATAAATGATGAAGGAAGACATCTGTTCCCTGGTAAATGTGGGAGGAGAGAAATTGGTATCACAGATCTGCAAACCTCTGTGCACTCATTAGAGCTTGAGGGACTGCGTTTGATATTATTCTTTCTGGGTAAAGAAATATCTTCTCCTTCTTCTAAATTGTCATCATTTTAATTAAGGTCTAGCCAAGAATGAAACTTTACTTGGTGTAGATTGACTTAATGTGGAGGAAGACAGAGTTCTTCCTCTGGGAAGCTGATGCAAAGGATATGTTTCACCATGCATTTTCTCACCTGAGGGACTTTTCTACGAAGGTCCAAATAATCTTCTTCATTCTAAACTGTGAGCTAGAGAAAAATTGCTTAAAACATCCAAGGGAATGTAAACAAATTGATGTTTCTGTTAAAAATCAGAGTGAAAACTGAAAAATATGAGAGATATTTGTTACAGTTCAAAAAGGGAGGAACTGTTAGTAAATTATGTACTTATTCTTTGGTCTTTGTGTGGAAAGAGTTGTTCAGTTTTTACCATTTGTTTTTTCTGTATTTTCAGAGAGACGCCCATTGTCAGAGAAAAGGAGGGTAGCTGCCATTAATAGGGCCGTATATTTGCTCTGAAAGAGGAGACCATGCTGAAGTATCTTTTTAAGATACCTTCCATTCTGAGCAGATCATCTAGTATTATCCTAGGTTTAAACAAGAAAGATGAATTTGAGGTGATTGCTCGCTTGGTTCCACTGCCCTGGAGTTACTGCAGAGCAGACCCTTGAAAGACACAGTGCAGGAAAATAGTCCCGTGCAGCAATACAGTGTTTCACACCTGCATAACCATCTAAGAGATATCTCATCTGAGCAAAGATCACAAGGCTCCTGAGATGATTTGATCTGTGATGGAATAACTCTCCTGGGAAACTGCTGGAGTACTTCAGCAAAGGGCACCCGGTGTCTCTGCCCTCACTGATTCATGACAAAGTCCGAAATGAACCACACTTGGACATATAACCTGAGCTTTGGTGCACCTGCAGATCCTGTTGAGCCAAGGGCTGGACTCTCACGAAATGGGCACACAGTAGTGGCTGTTTTTCTTGGATTAATCATGTTTTTTGGCTTCTTGAATAACTTGATTGTCCTCATCCTCTTCTGCAAGTTTAAAACCCTTCGTAACCCAGTCAACATGCTTCTCCTGAACATCAGCATCAGTGACATGTTAGTGTGCATCTCGGGCACAACCCTCAGTTTTGCATCCAACATCCGTGGCAAATGGATTGGAGGGGACCATACTTGTAGGTGGTATGGCTTTGTCAATTCCTGCTTTGGTAAGAGTTCAATGATGATTCTTTACTATTCTTCTTTCTAACACTAGTGCATGAAGCAACGTGATTAGGGAGCTAAATGCTCTCCTGTGGTGAACAGAAGGATACTTTGAGTGCCTTGTTGTGGTCAAGCACAAGTGAAATGCACAGTTTAAACATTTTTGAAAAAGACTCTATGAAAGAGTAGCATGGATCTAAAAAATATTTCCTAACGTATCTCATTCTTTGAAATTACTTATTTCTTAAGAGCTAAAAACGGAGTCTAAAAAAAGGCAAGCCACTGGAGAGAGTTTGATTAAGTGTATGAACATATAATACTTCCCCCTTTTTCAGGGAAATCTGTGCCATTGCTGAGCTACAGGTCCCTCAGTGCGGTTTCTGTAATGAACAAAGCCTCCTGAAAGTACTCTATTTACCATTTTTAATTATCTCTCAATCAATGAATTCCTCACATCCCAGATAATGAGTTCTTATCATTAGATGCTTTCTGTTCTGCAAAGCAAAATCTTTATTTTAGAATTATATGCATTCAGATTCAGTAGAAAATTAAGTTGCAGGAATAGATTTGTCAGAAGTGATGGGAAAAGTATTCAGTGTTCTTCTCCTGTCCAGACAAATTTTTTTTGCAACCATCTTTTGCACTGCTAGATATAAGTGTTGTAGCTGGATATTTTTTTTTAGTTATTAAAAGAAGATAGAGGACAATGAACATTCAGAGGGCACCCTTCATCCCTCCAAGGATGAGGCCTGTTGCTTTAAGAGTTGCATCACCAGGCAGTGACCCTTTCTGCAGTTAATCCTACATTCGTTAAAAGATCCACTAAAGCATGAACTGGCTTGTGGGTGCATGTCTAGATGTGATCCTTATCTAACCCAGAGGACTTGGCACAGCTCCCTCTTGCTCTAGAGTGTCCTTGCTTTGGTGTCTCCAGGCCACCAGGACAGGACAAGCGCATTCCTGGCTCTTCTCCCACCCCGGATTGCAGCGCATCTTGTGCAGGCCCTTTGGCCCAAGAAGTGCTCCCACAGCTCTTGATGTAAAATCAAGTGGTGGATTCAAACACACGTTGTCTACCTGAATTATAAACTCTTTGCTGCTTCCAGTGGTGTGGTCCCTGGTACCTGTCTGTTCCTCAAATGTGTGCTCCACTGATGACCATTAACTCATCCTGGCAGCTTCCTCTGGGAAACTGCTGCTTTGCCCAAAGTGAAGTCTCAGGAGTTAATAATGCTGTGTAACATAAGAGCATTTACTTTGGCCATCCAAAAATAGACTCTGTGGTCAACAGTACCTTGGCTTGTTTTGGTAGGTTGTTTTTAGTTTGATCTGTGCTGAGCAGAATGATATGTCTTCTTCCAGGTTTCATTTCCACTTTTTTGTGTTTTATGAATTCCAATATTTCTGTAACTAGTTTTCTCCGGCAGAAAGAAGTTAGGACTGTTTTTTTTCTCCATCCTTTGAACTTTCTTTTTATTATTTACCAGTGGGAGAAGGGAATAACATTTGAAGGGGGAAAAAGAGGTGGGGGTTCAAAGTCTTAGAAAAAAGGTATGTTAAAGGTGCCTTTTGAGCCTGCTGTCTTCTGTCTGGATACATGTGAGTTACCATCCCAGTGACTGTGGAATTAAACCTGCAAATGGGTAGGTTTCTCCCAGGGTGTTCTGTTTGTGACATAATTCTTCAAAGTCAGACTTATATGAATCGGATGCATGGCAGGAGTGCAGATTTCTGCGCTCTTGTGATACCTGTTTTCCTGTGAGAGTTTCTACTATAATTCTTAAAATTAATTAGATCATCAAGGAACACACAAGCAAACAAAATGGCAAAACCCAGAACGCCAAATGTGACCTCAGCTCCTCTGAGTGATGTTGGTGCTGTCAGTGGGGTGTCCTGGGAAGCTGAGGCAGTGTAAATGCAGGTAGTTATTAAACTCTGCATAGGTCATGTAAAAGTCTTGCAGCACTCACGTTTTTTTCTTTCATTATTGTGTATAAAGGGCATAATGAAGAAGTTCGCTTGCAGAGTTATAATTAAAAAATGTTGATTGGGATACAGCATGAGTAAAAGCAAGTAACAATAGCAGGTTGCCTAACCTTTATGTATCTTTACAAACAAATTTTATCTGCTGATAAATATCGTTATTCATCCTTTAGCTATTACTAAAAAATCTCATACATTTATTAGCTAAAAAATTAGCTTTCCCTCCTTGGTACTTCATGTCTGATTTTGGCCCATCAAAGATAGGAGAAAAGGCCCTAATGCTCAAGATCCAGAATAGAGATGTGTAGTAGGAAGGGTAATTAAGATGAACTGAAGTTCAACATCAAAGTTTGTAAGAATAAATGCTTCAGTATTCTTATCTGTTTGAGGTTTTTTTTTCCTCATGGGATGGATGATCCTGCTAGGATAAACAACAGCATGGGAACACCATGTGTTAATGATGTTAAGTGTTTAGGGATATGGTTTTGGGGTAATTATGGTGGTGCTGGGTTGCTGGTTGGACTAGATGATCTTGAAGATCTCTTACAACCTCTAAGTTCGCTGGCCCCACTAGAAGTGCACTTTCTTGTACTAAATGAAGGTACGTACCTTTTTTTTTCCGAAATGCAATATTTTTCTAAATCATGAAGAAATTTTAAGTGAGCAACTAATCTCCATGAGTTGGTAATTATTTCATGATGTGTAAAACACACCTAAGCCAAATTCAAACAGTTAACATATTTATAAATACAGTTTGTTCTTACAAGTCTTCTGAAAGGGGTGTATTTTAAAGGTTATTTTTCCCCTCCCACTAGTTTTATGATACGGTAAAAGCCTCCTTTGTTTTAAACCAAACGAAGAGTTAAGGTATTATCCTTCAGGTCTGTGGCTTGGATGAAGCCTGAGAGAGTGAAAGTAGGAAGCTGAGATTTGTTTCAAATGTAAATGCAAGGTGAGAGATCACTCTTTTTACCCCTCTGAACTGTCTTACCTTTTTAAAATCACATGCCTGGGAGGTGATCTGGAGTATGGACAGTGCAATGTACATTGATGTCACTTAGTGTGAAATTGAGTAAGTTATTTACCAGGCAATCCATTGCCTACCCCAGGCACTGAAAAACCATGACCCAAGAATGAGCACTGGGGGGTTGCCATGGGCACAATGGAGAAAAATTATGGACGAAGTGTAGTTTTCGGTTTAATTACTTGCTACTATCCCTATATCTGCTTTGTGATTTCAGCCATACGTGGAAAGCACAAGGTGTGGATGCTAATGGGAAGTGCAGATCTTGATCAGTAAGCATGTAATGGGGATTTTAAGGAGAAAATTAAATATTGTGAGATCTGCTATGGAGATATGAGCTGTTGGGTCTTGATCTGGGGAAGCACCAGGAATGGAGCTAGAGGAGAAACAGCATGATCTGTTCCCAGACTAAATGATTTTACCCTGGTGCTCATCCTTGATTGCAGCTCTGTTAAGTAGGTCACTGAAGTGGAAATTGCTCATGTCACTGAGTTGGAGAAATAGATGGATTTTTAAATTTTTCTGCCATTACCCACCACTCTGTCATGGTTTGACAGGCTCATGTTTATACATTTAAGCAAACATGAGAAGTGACAAATGGGCAGGATCTATTTTCACATCTGAACTCTCAGTAAACTTTGCAGGCAAGGTGAAAAAAGGATGGTTAAATATATCATGAAATTATTAAGCATTAGATTTTAACTTAGGAAAAATAAATTATTTTTAAGGCACTCCCGTAGAGACCACATACACAGGAAGTGATACGCCATCCTAAGATTGTCTTGCAGTTTTGGCCATCTCACATGTAATCTCTCCAGTGCCTTATTAAACACTTCAAATCTCTGGACAGGTGAAAACTTTCAGAAAAAAAATAGTTTTTTCCCAAGATACTTGCACTAATGTAAACTTCCTAAACATGTAGGACAGGCAGAATTTGATCTCAGATGACTTCTGGAGTTCATTCTTAGGATCACTACCCTATGCCATGCCATGTCATATCAGGATTGAATATTAAATAGATTGATACATATGAGGAAGACAAAGCTGTCTCTGGTTCCAGAAATCCAACACTAGATTCTAATGCTGGAGAAGTTCCAAGGCACATTAGCAGGGATATCCCACTAGCAGGGATATTTTTGTGCCTGTTGAACTCCTAGCTCTTGTTTTCAAGTGCCTGCTTGTTGTTTTCTCTTTCTTAACCTTCATAGTGGTTAAAATACCTGGCAGCTTGCCCGAGAAGTTGTTTCCAATATTTCATTGTAAGAAATGAATTCTGATTAGTGTTGTGTAAAAGAACATCACTATTCAAGGGGAGCCAGAGATGCCTATGTCATATGAAAGCTGTGTGACTCGAGGTCTGTGTCTTCCCCCACAGCATCCTGTCAGTCCTGGGTGCAGGAGAGGGCTACATTCCTAAACCTATTTGAACTGAAGTAAGGCATGTAGATGTGTCCTAATGTCTGTTGATAAATCAAGGTCATACCTAAATGAGGACTTTAATCTTTTTAGAAGCCCTGTACTCAGCTCCGTGGGTAGATAATCTTTTCAGTCACATTAAAGCAGTTATTGATTTATTCCCTTGTAAACTGCCAGAGAACACAATGAGTGAGAAATGGACTTGCTTGTGATTTTGCTTTAAAGTTCAGCTGCCTCATGACCTTAAACAAATAATTTTCTTCTTAGTATTTTACCTTGATTTTATATGCTGTGTCTTAGACTCGCTGCATTCAACCAAGGTACTTGTGTTTAGAGTATAAATTCCCAACATACTGCAAACTCTCTGTTTATGGGATGCAGTTGAGATCTCAGATGTAATAAATGACTCTTCTGTGAAAAAATACATTTTTTGCCACAAGTAAAGACATAATCTCACTTGGCTTGATCCTGCAAGACCTTGTCTGGTGTTTTCCGAACCTTGATGCAGCAAGTACTAACCTCCCAGTGCAAAACCACTCTTAGCAGCTCCTCACTTGCCCCCTGATCATCAATTTCTCTTTTTCCAGTGGGCTTGGGATGGGATTAAAGGTGATATTCCTATAAATAAAGCTGGTAGCAAACACAATTAATCAGTAATGCTTAGGAAAACCTAGTTCTGCAACAGACCCTAAAAACGTTCTCTATTTGAAGAGCATAGACTCTGTTATGCCTGCAGTCATTGTGACTCATTCAAGCTTTCCTCAGTAGCTGGTCATTATCAGAAATACTCTGCTGGTCCAAAGAGAGGGGGGAAAAAAGGTGCCTGACTCATGGGATTAAGTCAAAAGTGTTTACAGTCGCTTTATCTAAAAGAAAGGACAAATGCTGTCATGACCTAGAGAGCTTTAATTACTCTAATATAGTGTTATGACTGACAGTTTGTCCTGAATCTTTCTATGTAATTTCCAGCACCTGATGTGCATTAGATTTTATACTAAACAACAATACAAAAGTAGTTATTCAGGAGATATGTAATCCAAATTCCTCTTTTGGCTTCCTCCTCTAGGGAAACTGAAGTTATCCTGCTATACTTTTTATTTAAATAACTATCCAATGAGGTAGTTGTATATTATTAAATATACTTCTCAGGGCCATCCTTACATGGAAAAAATGAAATGCATAACCCCTTAGTGACAGATGGGAATCATCTGACTAAAACCAGACATTTTCCAACCCCCAAGGCTTCTTTTATAATCAATAGAAAACCAAATCTGTACTGCCAGCATGCAAACTGTTCAACACATCTGAGATGTTCTCTTCAGGGTGATATGTGTCCTATATGCACCCCCTTACCTCCATGGACTATGAAAGAAACCCAAGCTCAGGGGTAGATACCTGCTCTGTACCTCTCTGAAGTCATGAGATGACCCTCACAAATGGTGTGTTTATTACTTCTTTTGTCTTTCTCTAATTTTCTTACTTTTGCTCACAATTCCCTCCCCTCTTCAGCATCCTCTTCCAGGATGTTTTCAGGAATTTCTATTTCCTATAGTGTCCTAGGTTGAGCATGAACCAATGGTGGGGGTTGGACACGCCTCCAGATCCCATATTTAAAACAAAGCAAGACGCCCAAAGCTCTCTCTTACTTCCGGCTTTCAAGCAGGTAGCTGAGGAGCCCGCGCGGTCCGGCAGGGCCGGGCCCGGCCCGGCCAGGGCAGCCCGGCTCAGCTGGGATGGCCCGGCCCGGCCAGGGCAGCCCGGCTCAGCTGGGATGGCCCGGCCCGGCCAGGGCAGCCCGGCTCAGCTGGGATGGCCCGGCCCGGCC
>VZTG01003068.1:319371-434465 GCA_013397845.1 Melanocharis versteri
AGATAATGAAGAGAACCTTTGCTCCTGAACAACTCATCCTTAAAAGTGTACCCCATGGGTCAGTGGCCCACAGAGGTAGTTGTGGGAAAACTACCAAATGTGGGAGGGACCTTCACGGTACAAGCAGATTTCCACCCGGGCGCTGCTTTGCTGTGATATTAAATCTACAAGAGAACTGTTTCTTGTGGAGAAGTCTCCATGGCATGGCAAGAGAAACTTTTCTTTCTCTGAGTGAACTAGAAAAAGACTATTTTAGAAGTGATGCACTGACTAAAAAGTCTAAGTTTGGTCTCTTTACGTTGTCAGTAGGAAAAGAAAGATGGAAAGTGGGGGGAGGAAAAGTGTTTTGAAGGTTTATTCTGATTCTTATTATTTTCCTTTTAGTTCTGTTAATAAAGTTAACTTTATGCTTTTTTTTTAAAGTTTTAGGCCTGCTTTGCTTCCTCCTAATCCATATCTCACAGCAGAAATTGGATAGATGATTTTAGTGAGTACACTAATGTTCATCTAGAACCAAAACCGAGACATATAGGCATTGGACACTGTAAAAAGTTGAAATCACCTGGAATAATTGTGCAAGAGTGAGCATTTTTGAGACGTCTGTTGTGTTTCCATGAAGAGATGTCTTAATCCTCTTACCAATTTTACAATCCCAAATTCATCATGGAGGGAGAATGCCGTCAGCTCTTTCTACAGGTAATTTGTAGAGCATGAGTACTGAGCTTCTGCATTCAATTCACGTGCTTGAAGCGGGGAGACAACCTGGGCAAAAGTTTTGGAAAACGTGATAAAGAAGGAATCATGCCATGCAAAGAAAGTGGAAATGGAAGACCTAATGTCGTACTTTGAATGTTATTCCTGAAATCAGAGACTTCACTGTGGTAGGCACTTTAACACTTTTTTGAGATAAGAGAAGGTTTTGCCTTGGTTACAGCAGAGTTCACCCACCGTGTGTGCAGCCCCTTGCTCAAGCCCTCCTCTCTTCTCCCCACACCCTGGTGAAATTGGGAGGAGAATCAAAGCAAATTTTTTTTTGTTGAGATAAGAAAAGTTTAATAATTGAAAATAACATAAAATACTATAATAATGGTAAATAATAATTATGACAACAATAAAAGGGGGGAAAAAATTGGTGCACAATATGGTTTCTCACCACCTACTGACCAATGTCAGACCCTTACCAGCTGCCCTTCTGGGTAACTCCTCTCAGCTTATATATTGGTCATGTTTTATGGTCTGGAATATCCCTTTGGTTAGGTCACCTGTCCCAGCTATGCTTCCTCACAGTTTCTTTTGTGTACCTCCTCACTGGCAGACCATGAGACAAGGAAATCAGTCCTTGACTTAGGATAAACATGACTTAGAAAAAAAACCAAAAATATCAGTGTGTTATCAACACCATTCTCGTTCTGAATAGAAAACATAGTACTATGACAGCTACTGAGAAGAAGTTAACTCTACCCTAGCTGAAAAGCAGGACAGTGTCATTCAATTTACCCGCTTAAAAGGTGTTACAGACTATGGGTGTTGATGCTAACGCCATTAAGATCCTGTGGTACACAGTAGTTGTCTGTATTAGCCACGGTTGCTTCTCCTTTCCCTGGTCTGGGTAGCTCCACCTGGGCCCCATCTCTATGCCAGACTGCAGTAGGACTGTGGACTGTACCAGAACCCCCACACTTCCCTCCTCCTCCCCTCTCCCATCTTTCATCACCGCAGAAATTCAAGCGATGGCTCAAACAAGAGCTGGAGAGTGCTCTGAAAACATCCTCAGGCACCCTCAGTTTGCACCAGCAGCCATATCTAGATGGAAATATTTTTTTCCTTAGTTGCCATCCTTAATGTTTTCTGCCTTGTTCTGTTGTATGATCTAGGATCTAGAGTCCATTTTCCTAATGCCTGTACAAAAGAAAACAGCTAAAACCATGCAGAAATAATAACAGTGAAGGATGGGCAACAGTTTGTGTGCATGTCCCTGAAAAGAGGGACGGAAGAACAGAATTCTGTAAGGAAGTCGATCACACCTTTGGCATTTTTTTGTGTACAGTTGTCAGTGTCAATACAAAAAAGTGTTCTGCCTGTGCCTAAGGTCTGTTTCTGTGCATGTGCAAGTGACTACAGATTTCTGCCAATGTTTGATACTTTCCAATTGGGCAGCCATGCCTGTAGCACAGTCGCATACTTTTGGTTCTGTGTTATGGTCACACATTGTAGAACACGGGAGACTTAATGCAAAGAAATACACAAACAACATCAGCTCACATGGACACCTCAAATAGGAGTTTAAAAGCAAAGACCACGCTGGATTTCTTGCAGAATTATCTCAGTGGTGAATTGAGTCTAAAAGGTCATGGCTATAAGCTCTGCTGGAGATGATGAAACAGCATTTCTGTCAGAGTTCAAGTTTAATCGTTGACATTTCCAGGCCTTTTTCCCTAATCCTGGGTCACCGCATTAACCCTGACAATGCTATGCCTGATGCTGGTTTTCTATTGATTTAGGAAAAGGCAGAAACCAGCTCTGCTGGTAGTCAGGTCACACACGTGAAAAAATATGTCATTAAAATGTAGCTGGCTTCTTGGTCCCTCAGTGGGTATAATGAAATAAAATAGAGCCCAGTAAATAAGCAATATTCAATCAAAAAAACAGGTTAGAGAGCAATGGACTTTGCTTGTGAAGGGCTATTAAATCATATTATTTTTAACTATGTGTTTAATAATCTCTAGGAACTGTTAAGACCATCCACAAGCTGACATATCTGAACAGAATTCAGTATTTTTTGGAAAATGTTAAAGCTTCCTTTGTAGCCTCTGAAGTATACCAGAGAGATGATATTATCTTTGGTTTTTCACATCCAAGTTATATACCTGGTGACATTTTCTTAACTCGTTCTTTTTCTTTTCTTCTTAAAACATTCATTTTCTATGTCTTTTTAGGAAGCATTTAAGCAGAGTCTTCCAGTCCAGTAAGCAAATGAAACTTACAGACTTTTCAGTGATAAAAAGGATACAGAACCATTAGCATGGCTCCAAATAATGACACAATAATAGGTGATAACTATAATTTTTTTTTCCCCTTATTTTCTCAGCTGTGGCAAATAGTTCATATTTAAAAGTAGTCATTAGGGTTTGGATTCTTTATTCTTTTCTTTGGGGCTTTTTTATGTTAGTGTTTCTGCTATGTTTCTAATTAAAAAAAGTGTATTAAGTGAGAAAATAATTTTGTTAAATTAGTGTGCTGACAATAAAAAAGTTTCTTTGAAAGCTGAAACTATTCTGTTTACATTTGTATTTTTCTACATATCAACACTAGCTGAGAAACTGCTTCTGAAACTGATGATTCAGTAATGTCAATAAACTACAGCTTCCACTGATTTGCAGGACACTTATTGCTTCTGTGGATTTCTCAGCTAACATGATTCATTACTTCAATAATCCAAATGCCTCCCATTACTGGGAGATTTGTAGATTTGGTTTTGTTATGGGTTGCTTGGGTTTTTTTTAAAACGAACTCAAAATTACCTCTGTCTGCTATAGATTTTCCCATAATTGATACAGGCAGGAGGAACATTTGGAATCTGCAGACAGCAAATGCAAGGGAGCACCACTCCGAGTAGGCATTTCCCCCCCATGACATCCCACCATCCCATTTCTGTGAGAAGTCCCTGTGCTTTCCCTCCTGAGCAGCGTGGGACCTGGTCTCCCCTCTCTCCCCTCCATGCTGTGCTGGCCCCGCGAGGACCAGGGGATGCAATCAGGGGATCACATCATGCAAGGGTGAAACCTCAGGTTCCCTGGGGCTGCTTGACTCCCCAGGCACCTCTCCGTGGTCTGGATGGTAATGCCTCTAATCAAGGTCACCTGGGTGACATCTTTCCTACTGTTGTGCCAGCGTTCACCTGCTTCAGCTGAAGGTTTCTCGTGCCAGCTATCAGCATCAAGCTCAATTGCTTTGGGCTATTTCAGTCACGTCATATTCCCAACACTTTGTAAAATTATGTTACTTCTCCTATTTGTAGTTTTTTAAACCTGTAACACAGAAGATGCCAATACAATGGAAGTACAGTCTCATCCTTTGGCCAGATACAAACTTCCACTGGTCCTTAAGAAAGTATGGCAGCCACCAGGCAGAAGGCTAGTAACTCACTGGGCTAAATTGGCAATCTTTACATCTATTTCTCAGTGTTTTATTAGAGGCAGACATTCACTACCTGCTAATTTTCTAGTGTTGTTTTTCAATTATATCTTCTATTGTTTCTTTCCTCTGCTCCTGTTTTTTATTGTTACTATTTGTATCACTATTGCAATTAAGAGCAGAAATAGTAGATAACTATGGCAAGAAAGAATCAAAGTCAACAGGCTTCAGATGAACCAAAAAAAGGAAACTGTTTTATGTTGAATTATTTTTGTAGAGGTTTATAACAGTAGAAATTTGTTGAGGGCCAAATGATTATCAGAAAACAAGGTATGAAAAAGAAGACTTGATTGTAAAAAAATTTCATAGGGAATAGATCATCTTTACAAATCAGCAGCAAAGTAAAACTTTGCTTAGATTAGGACTTTGGTAATTCCTAAAATTCAAAACCATTAGTTAATTCGCATATACAGCGTTTTATTGCTTAATATCTAAGTGTTGTCTGAGTCTAGTACAGACCTCTGAGTACTGTAATAGCACATTAACATCTGGAAAGATTTGCTTTCAGCTAAGAAATGGTATGAATTTTACAAAAACATAGATAATCCCTTTCAACTTGACCTTATGAGAATTTTAGGACACGTAGTGGTTAGACTTAATCCTTATGTGCACGTGCACACTGAAGCACTGTTGTTTGCCAGATTTACAGTTCGGGGGTTGTTTGTGTTCTGCGTTCAGGCTGTTTGTGGGGTTACCAGGGGACCTCTTTAGACTGATGCGTTTAATCACCCTAATGAAATTAGGCAAGCTGCTTGGGCACTGCGCAGCACGCAGCCCAAGGCAGAGCAGGGCAGGCACGGCTCTCCCCTTCCTCTCCCCTTCACTGCTGGCAGCAGAGCAAGCACTGCGTGGGAGGCTGATGGCCATCCCTGTGGCTGATCCCTGCATGGAAGGCTGATGGCCATCCCTGTGGCTGATCCCTGCGTGGGAGGCTGATGGCCATCCCTGTGGCTGATCCGTCTGCCTCAGCGTGAGTTCAGCAGGAGTTAATTAGAAACAGTTCTAGTGTAGGAGTTAATACGGTAGCGATGAGAAGTTATAAATTCTGCCTCTCAGTGAAAGAGTGGAGTCTGTACATGGCATTTGTGTGTATATTATGTATATATTCTGTACACTGACTGTGGTGCACCAAGCAACTCTTCTCCATGCAAGTATTTGTAACAAACCACAGCAGTTTGCCCTAATTTACCCAAACTTCAAAATTTTGCTCTGTTTTCAAACTGCTCAATTTTCAGAGAAAAACTGTGTGGCAGTGCAAAAGGCCCAAGGTCCAGCAGTGGCCACAGGAGTTTGTTGAGCACTGCTTTACTGTGTGTACTTCTTAAAGTTGAAAATGTATTTCTATTTAATATCCTTGAGAGAGGCAACAACCACATCACAGGAGTAGGATGAAAGGCTGCCAGATAAATATGCCAGTCAGGATTTAAATAGACTTTTTCTAATGGGTAGAAAGCAGGTTATGAGGCAAGACAAAGCCTTAGCTTAATATACTTTGAGATAAGAGCAGTAGACGTATCACCATCTGGTTTGCTTCATGGAACAGTTTTTCTCTATTGGTCAGTGCACCAAGGGGTGTTTAATAAGGTATTTGAGAATCAGTAGGAGTTTTACAAGTTAATCTTTTAAAAGTTAGTCTTTTCTAGTGTTGTGGGCACTCAGACCTTTGGAGAAGAAATACTGATATCAGATACAAGCAGGCATTAACATCTTATGTTGCTGTAATTGTTTTTTCTTGTCATTTCAATAACTAAATAATAGTTATGCCTTGCAAAGGGTTGTTTGTTTAGATATCAAGTATATGCCATTCAAAGTATTTTGCCTAGCTATTCTTCTAGAATACTAAACTTAAAGTTGGGATAATTTTCAGCATCCAATGATATTTTTCCAATACATAGTCCCACAGCCTGTGATTTGTGGTGTAGGGACACCTATCTTCCCTGAAGTAGTGCTTTTGAATCTAATATATCTTCCTGCATTTATCTCCCATCCCACTCGCTCTCAGGAAACCTGCAAAATTTTTGCATGCACAATTTAATATATCAAGGAATTCCACTTATTAACTGTGTACTATGCACAGAGAAGTACCTTCTCCTGTTGGTTTATTCTGAGTCTGCAACCTGATGATTTAATTTGAAAACCCACTTATTGTAATACAAGAAACACTAAATAATCTTTCCCTGTCCACCTTTTCTCTTTCTTTTCTCTGTTTTCTTTTTCTAATAAGTCCTGATGTTTGCTTTTCTAAATGCTGCCGAGCACTGCTGCTTAGTGGAAGTGGTTTGTGTAAAGTTCTCCATCATTACTCTCTTTGCAGAGCAGTAAGTCAGAAACAGTTGCTGTGTATTTAAAGCCAGGTCTGTTTTCCTCCACATATGGCAGTTTACATCAGTATTGCATCTCATCTGTTCAATGGCTCAGTTTTCTGTGGTTGTGCTGCAGTACTTCACAGTCAGTTTTTGTTGATTTTGAGTTATTCTGTGTAGTATGTTTAGAAAACTTGTCACTTTTTCACATCTTTTCCACATCATTTATTAATGTGATGAATAGCCCAGGGCCTAGCACAGATCCATGGGGAACTTTGCTGTTCACAGTTTCCACTAAGAAAACAAATTTTTTTCTCCAGTTATTTATTTCCTACCTCTATTTAATTATTTATCCACATGAAGATTTCTGTCATTTCAAGGCAGTTTACTATCTTTAAAAGCCTTTGGGCTAGTCAAAGTTGTTTGAAAATCCAAGTAGGCTTTATCCAAGTAGGCATTGCCCTCTGATGAATTGGTAAGGTATGGCTTCCCTCCGTGATAGCCACGCTTGCCCCAGTGTCATTCCTCCACTACTCTACTCTCTAGTGCAATTTCCACCCATCTATCCAGTGTTAAAGATTAGACTCCCTGGTTGGGTGAAGTGTACTGCAAAGGATTTCTGTCTACATCGGTTATATTTCATTTCTGGATGGATGTAGCAAAAGCGCTCCTCATTGAGATCCTTTGAGGGGTTAAGGAATGGGTTAAGGAATGGGGAATACTGCTTCTCCTTGGTGCATATCCTTCAGCCATCACAGTGATCTTGGACAGAGACAGGAGCAGCCTTCTCTGGTGTTTCATCTCACCTCCACAGCATGTGAGATTGGGGGGTTGTAAAACTGCACCAGAAACTCTCGGCCCAAAGGCAGCGTAAAGCCTGGTCAACATATTTTGAGACCACATTCATAGTATCAGATATGACAATTTATTGACCACTTAATATTTAATTAGTATAAAAACCAGTTTGACCACTAGATCTTATGAAAAACTCGACTCAGAAGAGTTAGTATTTGTGGTGTGCTCCACCCCTAGGAATGGTAACTGCCAAAGAAACCTTGCAGATTATAGAAAATGTCAAGAAATATACTCGTATTATTAAAAATGCACAGTTGGATTCAGTGAAAAAGGAGGGGCTCATGGGAAGGACATTGGCCGTGTGCTCTGGTGGACACTTGCCTCATTGGCTAGTAGATGCTAACACACTGTAATTTCACTTCTTAGCTCATTTGGTGCTATGTCCCACATACAGAACCCCCCCGAGACTGCATATTATGGGTTACATCTGTGCACATCCTCAGCATGAAGGAAGGTCCCGTGGATGCCCCTATTTCCAAAAGGAGCAGTCCTGGCAGGAGATGGGGGGCCTGCAGGGTGGCGTGGGCGTGGGGATGCAGCAGTGAACCTGACTGCCCTGAGAGCATCCTCCTGCTGCGCCAGCACTGCACACACATTTCTGCTTTTCTCACGCACGCGAGCCTCAAAGATTTCTCCCGAGATGTTGCTGTGCAGGAGCTCCATCTAGTGCTGACATTTCTTATTCCGATTCCCCAAGGCGGCAGAATAAATGTACTGATGTGGATGCAGCCAAGTCAGGAAGCTGAACTTGCCAGAGACGGCCTGCTTTCCAGAATGCAAAGGGCTCCTGCACAGCATATGGAAAGTGAGACAGGAGTGAACGTTCGGGGATACTTTTGTACCCTGCTGGTATCGTTGAGATGCAAAAGGGAATTCTTTGCTCTGTTCATGCCACTGGGAGTTTGTTGTTTGGATGGATAGGCATATTAATAACATTGCAGAAAAATATAGTAGTACTCAGTGATGCATATTACATCACCAGATACAGCTAAGAATTAACCCCACCTTTAAAGCACAAAATAAACACGTTTGAAAATTCAGCAAAGGAGGAGGAAAGAAAGAGGAAAATTCGGAGGTATTTCTTTCCTATTAAAAGTAATGCATGCTGTTTGTATTGAAGATACCACCAAACACAAAGGAAAGAATATGTTGTACAAAGGGTGAAACATGGAAATGACCATCGAGAAAAGAGCAAGAAAGATTTACTGAACAGGACCTGCAATGCTTGTTGTCATATTTCTCCCAGCAGGGTTGGATCCAACAGTGAATTCTCAGTGTTTTCTTCCAAGTGCAAAGTTAAACTGTGACTCCCATTAGAGTTAAGCAGGAAGATAATTCTTTGGAGAAGGGAATGATTGCCTGTTCTAACAGACTCATGATTCCAAGTCATCTTAGAACAGAAAATTACAGGCATTAGATAAATGGCAATTGGTGGATTTATTTCTATTCAAAGCAAATGGTTAGTATCTGTGGTAGCCTGTATTTGGAAAATGGTTGTAACTGCTAATGTTCAACAAATTATTGTGGGAAATATTTTCTCAATTTCAAATAAGTAGAAATGCTTTTAATGCCTTAAAAATCAAAAGGAAATTGTGCTCTGATAACCAATATGTGAGAGCAACTAGAATAAGAGTTGCCGAATGAAAGAATATTTGGGTTTTTTTACTATTTATTCTATGTTTATAATATAAATATTTAATAGGCATATCCAAATAAACCCAATAGTGTTTCGGAAGCACATCCCATTCTCAGCTGCTTCTGTCACTTTTTGAGGCATCCATCTACTCCTCTGCAGTTCATATTATTTATGTTAGCCCTGAACTTATCAGGAGTTGTTATATTCACATTTCAGTTTTGCTATATCATGAAACATTCTGCTGTGATTTGTTTATTCATTGAACTTCAGGCCAGTCAGGCTAGTACTGGTTGGTTGTCCACCAAGACCAGTCCTCAATTTGAGCCTATTCATCTTAACTCTGAAATTTCTTCGAGGTTCAGCTGGCTTTCATTTTAACTCTGGAAAGGTTTGGGGTCTTCTGCCAAAAATCTGCTGGCAGTTGGATATGGGCTCAAAAAATATGTATCTCTTTTTTTTTCTGTTTGGGACAGAAAAGGAAAAAGTGGGCAGAATTCTGGGGGTTCGTGAAGAAGGAACAGTAGGCATACATGTCTGCCACTCTCCAGACCTGTTTGAATCCCTTCTGAATATTCATTTGTATTTCTCATCTCAAAAAATGAAAAGAAAAAAACCAAACACCAAAACCCCACCCCCGCCAAGAAAAACTGAAACATTTAAAATAATATTTCATGCAATCCCATATTCACAATCTCTCACATGCTTCTCTCTCAGATTTGCTCATTTTATGGTACCTTCCCACAAGCCCTGCTGGCTATGAAAATTGCTATCTAACTTAACTGTACTCTGTCAATTTAACTGAATTGGTTTCATTCCAAGCTGCCTATCCCAGATTTCTCAGACCAATCAACATTCTCATTGCCACTTTTTGGCAATCCCAGTATCATGAAAAAAGAGATGTAACCTGCAGAACCTCTCTGGGGACTGTATATGACATAGGTTTGACATTGCTACGGCCCTATCTTGGCCGTAGCAATGAAATGTGTGTAAGGAGACTCAGAGATAAAAGACAAAATGGAATTTTAATTTTTATTTAAACAAGTGACAAGTTTCATTCTTTTTTCCTCTGTGATGCTGTGACTTAACAATTTTTTATATTTTACCAAAGTGCATATGCTATGAGAAAACCAGGCCAGCAAATCAGTGAGTCAGCTTTTGAAAATTTCTGCTTTTAGAATCACAATATTCTTACTTCCTCACCTGCAAAGAAATCTCTGATAGCAGCAACTACTGTAGTAGTTATCACTCTGTTTTTGTGGAAGAAATATATTGATTTCAATGGAAGCAGAGCCTGATAGTTTTACTTATATGTATTAACATTAACTGGTACCTAAAAAATGGAAACAAAGGTGATGATAGAATGGATTGCTCTCATAAAGTCTCTGATGCTGTGGCAGTTGTTAGGTAAGATACTTTAGCCCAGAGCAACAAAATTGCTCCTGAAGAATAAGCAACCATTAGAAAAATTAATTCTTTTTTTTTTACCTCTTCCTGCTTCTAAACATCTTTTGCAAATACTAGACCTACAACTTGTAGTTCATGCATAGCCCCTGACAGATGATACTAAGATATGTTTTCAGAAAGACTTCTAAGGAGATACAGAAGTGCAAATATGTTGGAAAGGCCATGACTTTCAAGATGCTTAAATTGTTTATGTTTCATTTTCATGTGTGGAGTGTTTTATTTCTGTAGAGAACTAACAGAAATTCTCTCATTTATATTCAGGAAAGTTATTTCCCTTGAAAACAGCACTGAGTCACTGATCAAACTAGTTTTGTATAACTCAATAACATATTTATGTAATACCATTCAGTAGCACAACTTGGAATTAAACTCAAAACTTTGAATTTGGGGTATTAAGAGGCTTCATTTGAAGAGAGCTGTTTCTTACTGCTGTTCTTCTGTGTCTAAATTTAAGTCCTTGGGCAAGCACGAGGAAAGGTGTCATCTAGAAGAAACAGCAGAATACCTCGGCACAGGATTCCCCAATATTCCCAACTTGGTGTGCATCTCCATCTTACCTCCTCTGTCTAATCATGCCACAGAGCTTTTTAGCATATTCTCCAGCAAACAGAACAGCAGATTCAGCAGCTGAAAGCTGAGGGACTAGAAAGAAGGGAACATAGCTGTGTTGGGATGCATAACATTTCTGAGAGACCTACCTGCTCCTGTGAGGTATTCACCAGCACAGCAGTTTTAAGTGGAGACCAGAGCATGCCTCTTCCATCCCTGCTGATGTCCTCCCAGCACTGTGCCCTTCCTTGCTCGCTGCCCCTCAGAGTTCACTGCTCACTGCATGGTGGCCTGACTTCAAAAGGAAAGGTGCAACTTTTGGTGGGTCCCAGCCTGCCAGCTGCTGGTTCACGCTCCTCTTGCACTTGCAGCTGCATGATGTCCTTCCCAGGTGTCCTGGCTGTAGAGAGGGGGCAAAGCTCAGCACTGTTTGGATGTGGCCGGGTTGCTATTCCATACCACACACATCACCACTGCAGGCATGGTTTCAGGGGGAAGAAAAGGTGAGTGCACCCCTGGAAATGTGTCATTTTGTCTCACTCTTTACTGGAAGGAATAGCTGGGATCAGCCCTGTGGACCCCGTCCTCTGTTGCCACTGCCTGTCCCCTTCCCAGCTCCTCCAAGACATGGCTTGGAGACGTGATTCTGAAAAAGTGGCAGCCTTGGCTTCAGGACATTGTGCTGAAAAGCAGCACCAGTGCAGGAAGCATCTGCAGGGAACAGAGAGGTGAAGGGGAGCCCAGTCCCAGCCAAGCTGAGCTGATAGGAGCTGAGAGGAGCCGGGTGGAGCAGAGTGGAACAGTTCGAAGTGGCTGTGCCACATGGAATTGAACCACTGGAGCACAGCGATCTGGGAAAAAACCACGCGTCACAGCACAGACTATCCAGCTTCTGGGGGATTTGTCCATCCTGGTTTTCATTGTCTCAGGCTTGGGAACAGGAGCGCTCACTGCAGGAAGTGCCCACCATCTTTTCTTAGCCTGGAGAAACCATGTGGCGCTGGGCATGGGAACGGCCGCCATCCTGACTTCATCCAGGCAGCCACGCAAAACTAAGCTGAGGTGATGAACAACTTCTCTGTAAAGAACCTTCTCTTTTTATATACTTTTGTTCTTAATATTGCTACTATTACTGTGCTTTTCTTATTCCATTGCTGTTTGCTTTCAATAAATTATCTCAACCTATAGCCTCCACCTTTGTCCCTCTCTTGCCAGAAGGGCAGGGGGAAAAGGAGTGGCTTATTTAGAGTTTCATTTCTGGCTGGTGTTAAATGACCACAGCAGGATATTATGTGAAAGCTGCCCCACAGGAATGGGTATTACATGCACACACAGACATGAATGGAGTCTTGTGGATGTATGAAACATCACCATTTTCTTTTCATTCAGCAACACATTTAAGCAGCAATGGCCGGAGTTGCTGTTGCTTAACCTCTGGCACTGGCAGGCCCCTCTGGAGTAATTAGTGGGTCCTGTAGATGCCATATGGGAACTTAGTGTCGCTTACTATCCCCTTGATTTCCCCTCTGCATTTTGCACATGGCTGGCAGATGCTCTGATGCACCCCCAGGGGTGCTCAGCTTGCACCATCCTGCCAAGGGGCTCAGCACCAGAACAGCCAGGCACGCTGTGGTTCTGTGCCTTGCACCAGGCTCTCAGCTGCATTTTGCCCTCTCTCTGTCTCAGCAGCTGGGTTTGGGATGGACATGGGCAGCAGTGGTACTGGGACATGTATGAACTTGCTGAGGGGTTACTGAGGTCAGTACACATGATGCAGGGAGGGAAAGGTGTGTAAACGCCTGAAGACAGCACAGCAGAAGAGTGAGAACAGCTTGTGCAGGTAACAAAGAATGCTGTTTCCAGCAGTAAAAGGTATTGACTTGGCCAAGCCTGAAGGATTGTGTGCTGATAATAACAGGGTGTGACAACTCCTGGTTGGAGGATCCTGCACCCACTGAGAGGAGCATGGCCTCAAGGGTACAGCATAATACAGCTGCTGTTTCTTTCCCTGGTAGCTTACCATGAAAGAAATAGTGCTGGTGCAGGTAGGCACGATCCAGGCAGATGTGTTTTCCAGATGAGGAAATGCCAGCAGGGAGCAGCAATCTCGCCTCAGACATACAAGGTTTGTATGGACAGGATATTTAAGCAATGAAGGATTTCATGACAGTGAACTCCTGAAGTGTATAAAAGCTCTATCCAAAACCCAATTTGTTAACAGGGAGGTACCTGTAAAGGAAGGGGTTTTATGAACTGATAGCTGGAGTCTCTTGTTCTCTCTGTTGCACAAAAGAAATTCTAGACAGACCTTTTAAGCATAGACCTTATGGGTCTGTGGGTGTGAGAGTGTGGGTGAATGAAAACCATGAGATAATGCCTGTGATTGGGTAAAATCAACTTCCATGGAGGTTGAGTGTGGTAAATCTATCTCAGGTTTTTCAAGCCTTTGGATTTAGTTTTTCTCCATTAACTTCTTGTTGAAGAAGGTGCTATTGCATCCCTCCGTGCTCAGTCTGCCTAAGGTTACCTGCGTCTTCTTTTCATTGCTCCTGGTCCTCGGTCACCGGAACATAGTGCAGGATGTCCCTGACAACATGCAACCAGGGGTGCTCCAGGAAGCCCCAGGACTCTAACCATGATGTGGTGGAATGACCTTCAGGACATTTAAGAGGGCGAATATACCTAAGTTAGTAGTCAAAACATTGACCCAGTGTAAGCTGAATTCCTGGGATTCTCAGTTTTTCATAGCCTCCAGACCATGGGTGAGCTGCATCCCTGTTCCAATTACTACATCAGTGAGCAGCATAAACCATCAAAACTAATAAGAAAATGTAACGCTTTTAGCTAGAACCCATGGGAACAAAGTGTAATGATTTGCTGTGCCTTTCACAGCATACTCTGTGCTGTGCTGCCAGGGAGAAATGTACAGATCCTTAAATAAAAGTAAATAATAGATAATGTCTCAGATGATAGCCCTATAAATAGATGTCTGTCCTGGTTTATGACTTGAAATTTAATTTCTTGCACTCTACTCACTGCACCTAATTGCTGTGTAGAAAGGCTTATGCTCCACACCCAGCTAGTCTCAAAGTCACTTATTTCCATGGTTAACTTTTGAATAATTGTCTATTCCTGTAATGCAGTCTGCAGTGGAATTTTTGGCATTTTTCAGTACTGTTCAGTGAGAATCTAATTTTTGTTCCTATATATGCATGAAATGTTGGGGGAGCAAATTACATTTCTCACTGTGATTGACTCCTGTGGAGTTATTTGTCTAGGTACCAGCTTGAGGCTCTAAATATTTGTTGGAAGCAAATTCCATTTAGATTTGCAATTTGTGAACCTAATTTAGTTGCAATTTTAGAAAAAATTACTCATTTGAAATTAATATACACAGTCTACACAGTCATAAATGTTACTACTCGATAAGAATGAAATATTGGCGTAAAGAGTTATAATTATTTTCTTCTTTTTATAGCTTACATTAATTTTAAAAATTTGTTTTCTGGTTATTAAGGCTGTGGAGATTGTGCTCAAGTCTTTTCTTCAGAGACAATTCTAAAGTATTTAATTGCTTTTTGTTTTTAAGCTGAGTTTCTCACTAATTCCTCTGACTGCAACAGATAGTGCATGAAATAGAATACCAGATAGCTGCAGGATTTCTGACAAGGATCACAACAGTTAAATGCACCTGGCATTAAGAAAACTCTGTATGGAAAGCTAGGAGGCATAATGAAAACTGAGAAGCTTTATTCTACTTTAGCCAAAACAGATTACAAGAAGGACGTGAGGAAGGGCTGAGGAAACTACAAGCCTGTTAGTCTAAAATCGGTACCTGGGAAAATTATGGAGAGAATCACACTAGTTGCTATAGAAAAGCATGTAAAGGACAAGGCAATCATCATTTTTTTGCTGGCAGCTCATTCATTGCATGCTGACAGCTCACATACACCTGATCCCCGTATTTTATTTCCAGCCAGTGTCAAACAAAAAATGTTGAATTCTTTTCTCTCTTATGAACTACCCCTTCAGTGTATTCCTCCTTTTCCTTTGTCTTGGAAGTATTAGAAGTTGATGCATCGTGGTATTAATTTTAGTGCTATTAAAAAGTTCAAACCTTGAAGTCTTACTGTGCCAAACCCAAAAATAATGGCATTTTTACCTGTACTTTTGTGGTCTGAGATTCCATAAATTACAATTCTTGTCCTCCAGAGAAAAGTGTAGTTTGTGTCATGTCAGTGGAACTCAATAATAAGGTAAGCGAAGATGAATTGGCTCCTGCCAAAGATGTGCAATTAAGAGTTGTGAATTTTCTTCTGTATAGAGAAGAAAATTATTTTCTGTAATTTAAAGGCAACTTTTGTGCTTTTGTCTGATTGATAATATTTGATTTATTCTTGACTGACGTCACCATGATCCTAATTTAATTTCTGAACGTTAATTCTATGCCAGTGTAAGACAGAGCTTTTCTGCGTCTCAAAACAAGTAATCCTGCATTCATGGTCAATTGTCTTCAGAGCCACTCCATAAAGCCATCCATCATAAACACCACTGTGAGAAAATCTGATCATCTTCCTTGTAGTAGGCAATAGGTGCAGATAAGAGGAAGTGGAAATGTATGCTGTAAATCATGACACACCAGAGGAAGCTGCTGGGCAGTAGCACAGGCACAGGGATGAGCAGGCAGAGATGGCAGCCAGGCTGGACCTGAGAGCCCAGCGGTGAAAGCAACAATCCAGGAAGCAGGGCCCCGAGCTAGGGAGATCTGAACATCCTATCTGGGTTTTCTAGGCAGCACTACACACACAGGAATGTAGGATATCCTCAACAAAAACACAGCTCACTTGCCATCTCATCAAAGTATGGAAAATGAGGTCACAATTGCCATCAGAGGTAGAGCAAGAACAGTAGATCCTTGCTGTAGAGCACCCAGCTGGGAAGGGAGAAATTTCTTGTTCCCAAGACAGTTTTCTGTTAGTCTGTGATTGTCTAATCTAACCTACAGAAATAGGTCTATATCACCTGACAGAGGCCTAAGTTTCAAATATAAAAATCTGGATTTTTGCCTGAGGTACCTACACAAGATAAATGTTTTTGATAGAGAGGAGCTCTTTAGCCAAGCAGATAAAAGCATGGAAAGAGGCAATGCTGAGAAAGTGAAGATAATTAAGTGTGGGCTGGGAGCAAGAAGTGAGCCGTAGATTCTTTGCTCTTGAGTCCAAGGGCTTTCAAGAGCAGTGTTATGTAGGAAATCAGATTAGGTGAGGGATGATGAGAAAGTCTCCCCTGTCTCTAAAATAGCCTAGCTTTAAAGCAAGTTTATAAGTCAGCTGAATTTAGTGGAGCTATTACAGCTGTAAATGTATCTACTCTTAGGACTGACTTCCCGGTAATGTACAGAAAATAATTTAGTAGACTTTTGTAACAAGAAAGACGTTTTCTTCTTCAAAAGTTGCCTTCTCCACACACCCTTTTTCTTTCTTTTCCCCTGAGAAATAAGGCATCCTATTGCAGCAAGCAGTGCTTGCATTTCCCCTGGGTCCTTTACCATACCCCGCTCTGCACAAAGTAACTGCAAATTGTTGTCAGGATGACAGAAATAGCTGTGCCTGCATCCAGTTAACTCAGAAATGAGTCACTGAATTGTAAGGAAAAGTGGAGCAAAATGCTGTGCCTGGGGAGAATATCCCACTGTGCCCTGTGGGTCTGTGTGTGGGGTTTTTTTTGCCCAGGTAAAGGATAGAGTAGTGCTATTCCCAAGGGAAGTCTCTGACTCACCTCTATTTCATGGCTGGGAAGGAGCTATAGGAGAAGCTGACAGTTAAATGGGGAAAATGGATTGCATCTATGGATTCCCCTTAAGAACACCTTTTCTTTTAACCCATTTGCTGGGAGTAGGTACCACTCAAAATCAGAGAATTTTGGCAGGCTATATATCTCAGTGCTACTGTACAGTTGGCTGTTGCTAATAGCAAAGATCAAGAAAAAACTCGTGGAAAGAGCTGTACTGACATTTATCTATTCAGGTTTTTAGTCTTACAGGAGCAAAAGCAGGGAACTGGAAAACGTTGGAAAATATAGTCTGAAAAGTTCCTTCTGTCATAAATCTTGGAAGTGCCATCCAGTGTTATGTCACCATGAATTGTAAGGAAGTTTCAAGGAGAACAAAACCATAGGAAAAAACAAAACCCACTCCATTGAGTCGTGACTTAGAACCTGCCATAGAAAACCATAAAGTTTTGTAGAGGGGGTTGGGTCCCAAAGCTTGAAAAAGAGAATGGAAATATCCTACAACCCAAATTTTAAAGCCTTCCTCTGGAAGATAGAATGGATTTATGACACCTAGGACTTAAATGACTTTTAAACCTGATTATGTAATACATTTGTAAATAAAGTTGCAACCTGCCTTATCCCAGTCATGATGTTGTCATCTGTTTTTTCCATGTATGAGTGGTCAGAACAGAAGGTTCATCTAGCTGATGGGCAGAGCAAAAGAAGCAAAAGCTTCTTTCACTTTGGGGTTCCCAATCTTGAATATATAACTCTTTTTTTCGCATGTAAAAGTCAATGCACTATTTGAAAATGCTCATGGATGTTAAAAATGGAATAGTTCCTATCAAGGGAATATTTCACCATTTTATTAGCTCAGATAGAAAATTGATTTCCCCTGAGTAATACTAAAACAGATAAAGCTGAAAACCTGACTAGAAGATGAATATCTGTCAAGTGTAAAAATCTTCCAATGTAAGATAAATCTGAGTTAAACAGAATTTGACATGATGGACAGAGCAACCAGGACCAGTGAGGATTAACGCATAGAGAATTATGGAAATCGTTTTCACTGTTGCTTCAAATATATAATAACCAAAAAAATCATCTGCTTTCTTGGGATTTGGAATGGATACACGCAAAATAATGGAAGTAAGCATTTATATCACTTGGTTCATTGCAGGCATCGTGTCCCTGATCTCCCTGGCTGTGCTGTCCTATGAGCGCTACAGCACTCTCACCCTGTGCCACAAGCGCAGCGATGATTACCGCAAGGCTCTGCTGGCAGTCGGTGGTTCTTGGATTTATTCCCTGCTCTGGACCGTGCCACCTCTGCTCGGCTGGAGCAGTTACGGGGTGGAAGGTGCAGGCACAAGCTGTTCAGTACGCTGGTCCTCAGAGTCAGCTGAGTCCACATCCTACATCGTCTGTCTCTTCATCTTCTGCTTGGTGGTCCCCGTGATGGCCATGATGTACTGCTACGGGCGCCTCCTCTACGCGGTTAAACAGGTAAGCAGCTGCCTGCTCCCAGAGTGCAGACTGCTCTGAGACGTGTTCTGCATCTCTCTGTTACCAAATTTGGAACTACTGATGGTGGTGGAGAGCAAATCGGCAAGCCAAAATGAAATTGAAAAGACCGCAGAAAGCCTCAAGGAAGGAGCGTGAGGTCTTCACCAATCTTTTTAATTCTCCTGAAGGTCCAGTCAAAATAAAGAGAGAACATCATACAGATACTGGTTTTGTGGTTGGTAATACTGTGTTCTGAGAAAACCAGCATATCAGAGAGAAGTTTGCATTTGTAATGAAGCAAAGACACGTTTGCCTCTTTGTAAATAAGACATCCATACAAATACTTCTTCCTGGTTTTGAATTGTGAAGTTTTAATAATTTCTGCTTCTTAATCTCTGGAAACTTAACTCTACAGTAATGTAATTCTATTGTGATTTATTGAGTTATCCCAAGGATCAGCTTCTCCTTGTTATTCTAGGCCACATTTAAATTTTCCTCTATACTACAACCACCATTACCACTACTACTCCTTCTACTACAGTGATGCTTCTCTCAGTGGTTTAAGGTGCACTGCAGATATTCCAAAATGAAACAAAAGACACTGAAAAGGGTGTGGTATTGTGGAGTTTGAATACTCTTGGGACAGTAATGAAATGGTTTAATGATGAATAATGAGACAGGAATTAATGTATAGGTGTTCTCTAAAAAGCAGTTCTCTAAAATGTTCAGATGAATTAATTAAAACTGTTAAATGGGAAAAAAAAACAGTAAACCCCTGAATTGAGGCTTTCTGACAGAATTAAAGTGAATGTAGTTTGCTTTGATTAGTCACAAGAAATTAAGTTTGATTGTTTTACACAATTTGTCAAAACTTTGAGAACACTTAAAGCCCAAATGGGAAATATTCTCCTCTTTGAGTACTGAGTGGGCCAGTAAAATCCCTTTGATGAATCACACATTAGTACTCTCCTTAAAAGTTGTGCAATATTAATATGGAAAAAAATTACTGTGATTGTAAACCATTCAAGTGAAGTATCAGTCCATATCTGATCTGTGGACAGCAGTTTCTTTTGCTATCACCTCGAAGTAAAAGGCAGGATCTTGGAATATGTGGTACTAAAAACCTGCAGAAGATACATGTTTCTTAAAATTTTTTCTCTTTCCTTTAGCCCTCACTGCCCTTGCTGACAACAGTCATCATCCACAATATACAAATACCTGTATGGATGAAGCTTCTGTAGTATATACTTCAGCCTCTAGTGCTAAATGTAGACTCGTGTTATTCTATTCACTTTTTTTTTTTTAGTTCAGTTATATCAAAGGTGTTCATAATTTCACTGATCTGTCTGATGGGTCTCAAGAAGTTGTGGCAAACATACTGAGGGAACAAAGTATCATAGAAACAACATGTGCACTCTATAGCCATTTTGTATTTGGTCATGAGGACTGGGTAGACTGGGTGGAAGATTAGGTTGATTTATTAATCAGCGTTCCAGAGGAAAAAAAATAGGGAAGGAATAGCATTTTCCACAATCCTCTCTCCTCCATTCTCCTCATGCCTTCCAGAATGATCAGCAAGCCTATGGTGTGCTGAGGTTAGAGGATCCTGAGAAATTTTGTAAATGGTGGAAGTGAAAGAGGGTTGAACCCAATCTTGCATAACCTGTTGGAGGGACACACCTTAGGGAACTAATACTTGTTAAATGCAAAGGACCTCCAGCAGGATTAGATCATATCTTTAAAGTTGGTATGACTAGGGGTTGTAAGAGCTGCCTGGGTATTTGTGAAGTCTTGAATGGCTAAACCCTAAATTTTTAAACCCTAAATTTTTACACAAAATATCTAATGCTTTCCAGGTGTTTGTAAAA
This sequence comes from Melanocharis versteri, assembly GCA_013397845.1. Lineage (NCBI taxonomy): Eukaryota > Metazoa > Chordata > Aves > Passeriformes > Melanocharitidae > Melanocharis > Melanocharis versteri. Next base: position 339,519 of record VZTG01003068.1, read on the forward strand.
GATTTTCTTGATAAGTTATATTTCACCAAAAAGAATCTCAATCAGAAAACTTATCAGTCCTCAGCTTTCTGTGATATACCAGAAAATATTTTCAGTACTATAATCCAAAAACCTTGCATTTCACAAAGCTTCTGTGACATGTATATAAATTTCTAACAAATGTATCATGACATAGTCACTGAAGTACAGGCTTCTTTCCCTTTGGTCTGAGGTCCTTTAACTGCTCTGTAATAAACAGGATAGTTCATGAAATGCTAAAGTATGTCATGTTTCAAACTAGAGGAAGAGATGTGCAATATGCAAATGAAAATAAATTAGTTCTTATATAAAAGTGCAAAGAGTTGGCAGGATAATTTTAAAAAAGTTAAGAGAGGTTACTACACTCATAATACTGTAAATGTCTGTGTGTGGGCAAAAAAAATTAATTATCTTGCAATTTCCTGACCTGGTGGATTAAAGTCCTTCTGTGACCCTCTGTGTTATGTATTTGAAGTAATATGGGAGCATGGCAAACATAGTAAGTGCATTATCCCAACTTCAGCTCCTTGCTACACCTTCTAACTGCATTTCACAATGTAGACAGATCTATAGAAGTTTTTTTATGTTAGAGCATTGTAGCAATAATGGTATTGCACCCTGAAACCAAGAGTGCAGGAGTTGTGCCATTATTAATAGTGCAGTGTAAATTTATTGAGGTGGAAGAAATATCTGAAGAGATTAGGGATTGCTAATGCAAGAATTGGCATGGTGCCTTCATTGCTTTGCAGGGACAGTGATGATAGGTATGCCTTTCTCTTTTTCTTCTCTAAATTTAGTCAGGTGCTGTAGCATTCTGTCACTCAAAGGATTAATAGATCCCATGAAGTCATCTGCAATCTGTGTAATGGTAAAAAGGATTTCAGTAATACAGGTTTCATGAAAGATCATATTTTCAAGGAATTAGAAGTCAATAACGTCCTTGTATGAATAATGTTAATAGCAAATGCCATTAAACAGCACTAAAACACAACTCTACCATTATCTCAGAGCTCTTGCCATTTATCACGCTTGAAGACCCTTAGGAATTTTTTTTTTTTTTTTTTTTAAGTTATGGGGTTTTTTTTCCAGGCTGGCTTTATCTGGATGGCTGAGTCTGATCAAAGGGGCAAAGTTTACTCTCTCACAAAATTTACTCACATGTATTTTATTCATGCACATTCTACAACACAAGGGAAGGAAATAAGGGATGGTTTATTTTTCCTTGTACAATCACTTTTTTTTTTTCAGTTTTTGGCTTATGATGCTTCTCTGTGACTCATCTGTTGCATTCCCTCTGGAAAAATGTTCTTTGTGAAGTCAGTGTCAGTTGTTTACACTTTGAAAAGTGGGCTCCCAAATGTGGAATTATAGAGATTAGCATTGTGATCACTATAGCACAAAAGACACGACGTGATTAAAATCCTCCACTGAGGGGCCCAGAGAACTCATGTGAACCAGCCTAATGAAAATTAGCAAAACTTTTAAAAGAGATCTCTTCAGCCTGCATTATCTCCTACTTACATGCAAAAATCCTGCCCAAGGACAGGAAGAGTCCCAGAAGGTTGTTCCAAGAAAAGTTTTCAGTTTGGTTTTATAAAAGACTCTCATCTCATTGTCAGTGTTCTTTCATTGAATGCTGTGCTTGAACAAAGCTTAGTAACTCTTCGTGGAACGTAGCTAGGACATGGAAAACAATAAAAAGGACTGTAAGCAGAGCACAAAGACTGAAACATGCAATTCTTACTCTGCAAGAGACTGTGTTGAAGTGGGCAAAGTACCAATGTCTCATGGGGTTCTGGAGTAGATGGACTTACAACGTGACCTGATAGTCCTATAGTGTGACGTTTTTTGGTTTGTTTTTTTTTTTTCCTGTCGTTATTCCAGTTCTACTTTGATTTTGTTCTTGAAAAACAAAAAAATAAAGAAAAAAAAATTCACGGAAAATTTTAAGACTATATGAGGCAGAAGTTGGCCTTACCAGTATGTTTTGTCTTCCACCCTGTGATGCACCTGTTATTGCTTAAATCCTCAAAAACTTCTTGTTTTAACTAGTGACCAAAATGTGAGTCCAGGTAGTGGAATTACCCAAATATTTTCCTTTACAGCAACTTTTTTTGTTTCTTTTGAAAAGTGCCACATGATTTCTGACTTCCAGATATCATAGGACAACCAGATAACCTTTTTTTATCCCATCTCCTGATCTTTATGAGTCTCGTCATCTTGTTCGGGAACAGGGAAAGTCAAAGTTACACAGTGGAGAGCTGTCTGGTCCTCTTTCTTACTTCTCTTCCAGATTTCAAAGTACCAAATTTAGTGGAGAAAAACTGCTTCTGTCTCTTATGTAAGAATTCATGCCCAAGAGTGAAACTATCACTCCATTATAAACCCAAGGAAACCAGTTTTTAAATCTCTATGATGAGATTTTGGCTCGAGGTTATTTTTTAAACATTTGGGTATAAACAGCAGTGGTGGTTTCAAAATCTCCTGTGCCAACAAAGGAAGTGTAAGAGAAAAAGGAAAGAAGAGAGGTAAATTTTTATAATTTCTGATTCTTAAATCTTGTTATATATCTGTACTATTTGGAACAGTTAAATAATATCTGTAAAAGCATTTATTGTATCATTATTCATTAAAGTAGTCAGGAAAGGACAACAAAGTAGAAGGACCACACCTGTGAATGTTTCCAGTTTTCCATCTCTTTTGGAAATGATCATTTGGAGAAAGGGAGCATATTAGGGCAGAATGCTTAGTGATTTAAACTGAAAAAAATCTTCACATAATACAAAGAGTAGGATGGGAACGTAATTATTGTTCCATCATTCCTTCATGTGCTGCATATGTCTATTTTTAGAGAAACTTGATTTTCTGAAACTTCATCTTTGATGGCACTGAAGTTATGATTTATATTGAGAAAACTGATAAAGCAATTATGCACCATTAAATCTTAACTTCTTAGAACCCTAAATAAAACCAGGTTTGTAGTCATAGAAGTAAAGTTCGAAATTTTTCTAGTTGTTTAATTAGAAAAATAAGTCCTTAGAAAAGTAATTCAGGTGAAGATGATGTAGACCTGGTTTTGTGGTTCCTGTAGATCATCCTTTTCAAACGTGGTTAAGTACATTTGGGATTTGACTTAATTTCAAGTGTTTGACCCTTACTGCGTCTAAGCCTAAGCAGTCAGCTATACTCATTAGACATCCATATCTTGTTATTTTTTTCCATATGCTCATAAATTTTATTTCTTCCCTTTGGATCTTCATATACACTTCCTCTCCTAGTTTCTGGTAGTATAGAAGAAGAATGATAAATAGCTTTGCCTTTCATTTTTAAACCTTGCCATAAATATATAATAATTACATCTCACTTAAAGCAAAAAGAGATTTAGTTTGCAAATGAATTAATAGATGTTTTCTGTCACATCATCGTGAAGATAAGAGAACTTATTAAAATACAAGTGTCAGGTTGAGAGAATTGGAATAAACTTACAAAATGTAATGAAAGGGGTCGGCTGGATTATCAAATGCTATAAAGTAATACAGCCTATCATAAAAAAATAATAAAAATAAAGATTTCCAAATTTTCTGTACAGCATTGAACAAGCATCTAGCAGTAAATATTCAATATCTGCTTACCGGGCAGTTGCTTGACCTTTGCTAAATTCTTCATGTACAAGCCACTCTACAGCCAGAACTCAAAGCTGGCAACAGACCATTTTTTGGATTCTGTGATAACAGGAACATTTTGTGATAACAGACATTCAGGCCATGTCTTTTTTTTGTTTGACTCTGTGGTATTTCCTAGAAGAATGGGCTGTAAATTATGAGAGCAATTTACATTCCTGTGTAATTCTGTATTTTTCTCAGAATTTCTAGATCATGTCTCCAGTAGAAAAGCTGACTGCTTTTTGTTGTTTCAAAGCAGAGGAGCACTGAAAGACATTAGACTGCATATAGTATGTATCTATGATCAGTGATTAGTTCTTCGAAGTTCTGACTATTTTCAAGTCTTCTTGGCTTCTAACGATTAAAATTATCAGAATTCTGCAGATGAGGTGATATCTGGAATAAAAAAAAACATGGAATACTTGGACAAAAAAGTCAAGAAGTTGTATCTCACTATTTCTCAGTATGTTATTAAATTCTGTTGAATATGTAATTTATTTAGACTCAGATTGCAATCTGTAGATAGTATCACATACATAAGAAATCCTTATGTTTCAACTCATTCTGCTTAAAAATTTTCGGATAATTTCTGTAACCACTCTCATCTTCACAGCCCATGAGTCCTATTGCTTCTTTTCTCCTTTGCCCTCTCGCCATTCTTTACATAGATAGATCTCCTCCCTCCTTCTTTCAGTGAAGAGATTTCTGTACATTTTTCCATTAATGGTTTGAAGATGCTATGAATATACACTGATTTTCCAAGGCTTTGCAAAGCTGATACTACTGTTCCTATTGTACTGAAGGAAAGCACGTGTTTTTGAGAAATTACTTGTGAGAATTCAAGGCGTTTTAAGAATATATCTAGCCTATTTTTTTCTCCATGTTCCCTCTGTACTCAGTAGAGAAAGGAAATCATATCAAGGAAATTATTCTCAAAAGCAGCAACTTTTGTCAGCTGCTGGTACATGAGATGAGTAGCATTAAAAGAAGCAAATTACATTATAACCAAAAAAGAGGAAGTAGTTTGACCTTGAAAAGAGGATGTGGTGTATCAATAATTATTTTTTTTAATGGTACCTGTTTTCAATTCTTTTCAAAACAATGTTATGATAGTTAAATTATTATGTCATTATGTCATTGTGATTTAATTCCGGGTCATAATATAAAGTACAAACATAGCATATCTTTTCAAGCAAAATCTGTAGCATTCTGACACTAGCTTCTGACATTCATACTTTTATAAACCGCAATTTTCAGATGTCAGTATTTCATGTTTCAGGAAGTTCTATCCTGACATTTTTGTTCAAGGATATTTTGGTGAAGCAAGTGCAGTTAGCTCATTTTTTTGTTTGTTTTATTTTAATGGGAAGCCTGTTTGAATAAAAAGTTGCTTTCATTAGCTAGGAGGAAGATTTACTAGCATGCTTAATTTTTAAAGAGCTTACTTAGTCTTGTACTCTTTCATAACTATTAGGGTTTTCCCAGGAGTTGAAGTGATTATTAGGTAGCTATCATGAAAACACTGTAAATATAGTATTGATTTTGGGGGGTTTCTGCTTTCAACTGCAAAAATATTTCAGTTTGGTGCACTACATTTATACCAGTTTTTATTAAAGGATTCTGTCTCAAGGGAATAAAATCCAGTGTTTTCTGTAACAGTGGAGAAAAATGTCAGATTCTGAGAAATAAAGGAGAAAGCTCACGGTTTTTTTCTTCGTGTATAGCTGCAAGGCTTATAAGTTCACCACCTCAGGTTTTAGGAGAGTAAAGGTATGGTGAGTCAATCCAGCATAAAATACCTTTCAAAGTCTTTAGGGACTTCAATAGCTGTGCTTGCACAGACATGTCTAGCTCACAAGTGACAGGTATACTCACTCAGGGTTGTTGTCAGTATTTCTGATTAAAAAGTGTCAACTGAATGTTAAAGCGTATCATCAGATTTGTCTTTGAGGTCTGATCATGCTGGAAGGGAAACAGATGTGAGAAAAGATTATGATCTTCTTTCCCCTGTGCTTGCAGAAGTATAAATCATTAGTTAATTGTGTGCATTTTGCAGAGAAGCAGTGATAAAACTTTAGCGTAAATCAGGCACTGTACAAATTCATTGTAGATCAAATTAATGGCTGGTCAGAAAATAGGAATTCATTTGGTTTGCCACTTTTCATACTTTAGATAAACTAGGGAGGAAATAAGTCTGTCATAATCTTTAATAACAAGTTAATAGAAATTTAAGATCTGATGCATTAATCTCTGGATGCATTTTGTCCATAAAAAATAGCCTGTGGTTTCATGAGTCTTTCAGTTTACAGCAAATGGTGTGCATCAATACCAAGCACTCATAACATCTCAGTTCAGGGTATGATTTAGTAAAGGTTTTTCCTGATAAGAAAAAGCATAAGATTTTTTTTTTTTTTTTTTTTTGCTCACCACTTATAAAACTGGAAAGGTTAAATGTACAGAAGGGTGTTTTGCGGGGTAAAATGTGTGGGTTTTGTACTTATATTTCAGCATGGAAGAACTTAGCTACACTTAGTTACTCTTCTGTAGTTTAACTCCACTTCAGAGATGAACTTGTGACCTCAGGCAAACTCCTTGACAGAAGACTTGGAGGAAAATTAATTGTCCTACATGCAGCAGCACTCTGGCATTGTCCCCTAGAGAAACACTTCTGAAGGTCTATCTGCAAAGGGATGCTGCTGTGCAACGAATAGAAGAAATGTGCAATGTCCAAAGGCTTCCTTCTCTGGTGATCACCATGCAGTTGATAACCCATTAACTGTGCCATTGTGTGAGAGTCCAGGCCCCAGCCAGTGCTGTCCAGGTAGGAAGTCAAAGCAGAGGGCCTTGGGTCACAGCATGTAAACCATAATGTACATAGCAAAGCCTTCAGTCACAGTCGTAGAATCATGGAAGGGTTTGGGTTGGAAGAGACACTAAACACCTTCTAGTTCCAACAGCCTTGCCATAGGCAGGGACATCTTCCACTAGACCAGGTTGCTCAATGCCCCATCCAATGTGTCCTTGAATAGTTCCAGGACACAGCTTCTCCAGGCAACCTGTTCCAATGTCTCACCACTATCACAGCAAAGAAATTTTTCCTAATGTCCAATCTAAACCTGCCCTTTTTCAGTTTGGAGCCATTCCCCTTGTTCTATCTCTGTATGCCCGCGTAAAAAGTCCCTCTCGCGCTTTCTCGTAGGTAGGTCACCTTCAGTTACTGGAAGCTGCTATAAGATCTCCTGCGAGCCAAAATGTTCTTCTGCTTTTTCCTAGTGGAGCAAAGAGAGTTAACAAGGATATTTGCTTTGACTTTTTCGTCCTTATTTCATCTCATCATTAGTCTCGTGTTACTTACAGCTCCAAGGTTTGGCCAGGGGCGTTTGTAATAGCTATTACTGTTCATTGGTTCTGCGATTTTGCCCCCTTTCCACTACTGAAAATCGCAGAGGTGTATGAGGCAGTATATATTGGCAGTAACTGATGGACATAATTATAACTGAGAACTTTATCATATAGTGGAGAACAATGGTGTGAAATATCCACATGCTACAGAGGTGTGAAAGGGATGCAAATGATTATATGCTTACAGAATGAAAATCAAAAGTGTATAAAAGGAGAAAGGTAAGTATGTAAAATCTAGAACAAACTTTGTTTCAAAATTTCTAATCCAGTGTTTCATTAGTTTGTAATGTGACTTGCTAGGTAGGATTTTTTTACCATCTCAGTTGAATCTTGCACATCTGCATGAGTACCTCTGTATAAACACAGATTGAAGGCTTATGGCCAGAGGAATGCAATTGAGTGGTCAATCTTGTATTATCTTAATAATAGAAATGTATTAAACCATGTAAATTAGTGAGAATGATCATACTTTTTCACCAAAAATGAAATAAGTCGAAACTTCGATTCCCTGGATAGTTGGCACTAAAGCTATTTCATGCAAAAACTAAAGGTGAGAAAACCCAGTAAGATTTGTCTTACCATCTCTAATGTTTTCTGATCCTATATCTTGAGCTTAACCTGACTAAAGCTAAGGTGGTCTAACCTACCCGTAATGGATATTACTTTTGCTCAATGATTACTCATATTGTAATATTTTATCACTTACTATATCCTGTACTTTTTATGGTGAGTGTTATACCTTGCTACAGAGCTAGACTAGTGGAGCTAAACCCAGATGTAATATGAATGTAACAGATTAAATTAGAGTAAGTACAACATTTTGCAAGTGATGCAAGCTTATGTTGTCTTCAGCCTTGTACCGTGCTGAAACTTAACATTTATCTGAAATGGGCAGGTCAGTCTTTTAAATCATACACACTGTAGAAGCAGAACAATTTTTTTTGCATGTGTTTGTGTGGAATCCACATGCAGGAGCATGCATGCAGGTAAGTCTGCATATGCAATGTTGACATATTTCTACGTGGTCAGGAACCTTCCTTGACCTCGAAACAAATGGTATAAGCTGCCTGTGTTCATATCACTCAGCGTTTGGCCTTGAGCATCCTCTGGAGCTTACATGTCCCTCGAGCATGGTTGTTCATATCTTCTTTATTTGCCAAAACCAAAGTGTCTAAAATAAGATAAGGGCTGACTTCCAGCTGAATAGAGTTGTGTGCTCCACTGGTGTGGAGCTGAAAGTTGACATGTCACACACTGATCTATATAGCAGAGGTGTGGGTGAGTGCAAGCCTGTAGCACAAGTTGGAAGAGTATGTAGAAAGGATGGAGCCAAACCTGGTGCAGCCTTTTCCGTGCCATCTACTAGAAGTTGTCACTGGTGTTTTTGGGCACCTTCTTAAAGAGTTCTGAGGCAAAACTGTTCCGAGGGGGATCCAAGCATGCTGACAGTTAAGAAGGAGGAATGATCAAATACAAGAGCTTTATCTCACTTCATGAAGTAGTTTTATGCAGTAGAATGGACATAGTTATTCACGCTTTTAAAATTTATACCTATTCCATGTCTTCCTTTTCCAAGGAGGTTTAGTTTTAATTTGTGTGTGTATGTGTGTGCATGTGTGTGTATGTGTGTGTTACAAAACCTGGAATTTTCTTTTTTTCTTTAAAGGCAGTTTGTTGTACAAAAAAGTGCTTTGTGTGCACAAGAATGTCTAAGATTTTGGCTTTCTTGACTTCAGACAAATGTGGATACTATTTTAAATAGACCTGGTTGAGAAATAGACTTTCTGATCTTTTCCCAGTCAGAGATTTTTGATGGAGATATTTTTTTCTTGAATAAGGAGGACACACACAACACAAATCTTAACCTCACTATTTTTCACAGATCAGCAATTTTTCAGTATTTATTTTTACATAATCCTCCTGTGGAACATTTAGATGTTAAAAATAAAACAATATCCTCTTGACTCTGAAACCACCTAGGGCCCTGATACCCTTGTACGGTAGTGCTTAGCCAATGTAAAATGGAACAAAAGATCCTGGAAATCCTTGGAGCTGATGGCCTAAAATGCCTGTGAGATCCAGTGTTCTGAATAAAATAACTCTGTGAGGTAACTAGGCACTAAAATGCCTGGCATTTTTGGTCTCTGTCAGGCGTATTGTCAAGGAGCAAGAGAGAAGCCCAGGGACACTTGGATACCACCAGAAATGTATCAAATTTGCATGTTCCCACAGGATGTTTTCACTTTTGTGGATTAGTTTCCCAGTGCAAAAATGTTGTGCTAGGAATTATTTTGACCTTAGCTGATCTGTAAATTGCTGAGGAAACACTTCTGTTGCAGTGCAGCTGTCTTATAGAATGTTAAGAGGGTTTCTGTGTTTCTAGCTTTTCCCACCTTCTCCATCTTCTCCACCTTGCTCAGTATGCATATGTGCTATGATAATGAACATGCAGCTCTCCCATTCACATAATAATTCATTTCCCTGGGGGTTTAACAGGGGGAAGGGTGCAAATACTGGTGTTCAGCTCACTTTGCCTCATCGGTACGACAAAGAAGTGTTGAGAAGTCACACTAATTTTGACAATCTAAGAATGTGTTCTCTCATGTTCATGCAGTCAACCCAAATCTGTATTATCACAAGTTTTGTTGTGGGGTTTATAGCTCTATACTTGCCCTTTTTTCCCCCCCCTTTTGTTATTAAAATAAGCAGCCAGGATATTTTATGGAATTCTTCTCCTTGATTAAATTGTTGCTGCTTTGCAGACCGCTTGTTTCTGTCTTGTGGTGAATCAGTGGAAAGTAACTTGTGTTGTCTGTAGTAGATTGGAATGGGGGTCATACTTCAATTTACAAATATCTTTTTTGTTACTATGCTTACTATACTTATTTCTGTGGGCCTGATAGTAAAGTGAGGGCCACTGCCACTAGTGAAAAACTATGGCGGAAATAGGGCCAATAGTATTTCAAACACAGATTTATATTTCAGGCAGGCCTGTATTAATTTGAGTCAATAACAATTGCTTACCAATACCCGGAGTGCCTTTAATTACTAGCCTTGGTAGAATATAACCTTAGAGCACAGCAACTTGGGCCAGTCAGCTGGGTGACTATTAATGGCCGTTTGTTTGTTTGTTTGGTTGGTTGGTTTGTTTGTTTGTTTTAAACACGTGGCAGGGGAATAGGTGGGAAAATAAGGCTGGAGCAGGAGGAAGGGAGCAGTCTGTGGTCGAGGGCACTGCCTTGGCCACAGCAGAGAATTGTTGCAGTTCGTGAGGGCCAGGTGGCTGCTCCTGGACAGGTCTGGGAAAATACATTGCACCTTGATGGAGAGCAGCTTCCAGCAGAGTGAAACCCATCCTTGTGAGCTATGCAAATTAGAGGCTTCTGAGGCTTTTTAAAATTTAGTACTAATGTATAGCTTTTCAAAACTTCTGCTTCTGCTGGAAGAAAAGAGATACTATTCAGGCACTTTCCAGTTTGCAGCTGAAACTTGCTTTACAGGGAGCCTCTTTTACTGAAGGAGCGTTGTCCGAACCTTCCCAGGAGAAATTATACCCATCTATAACATCATGTAGACATTTCTACATTTCTTCTTATTAGGCAGATGTTTCATCTGAATTTCACTTCATTAGTAATGCAGTTGTTAGATTAACTCTTCAGCTGCTTAATTATAGAGATCTTCATATTAAAAAGCTCAGGAGCCCTTATGCAGGAAATCAATATCCCTGTGCACAGGTAAAGGATAGGAAAGAAAAATATAAGGTCTTAAGTACAAATGTTTCCTTCAGAGAAATATACATGAGGTGTATTACTCTACTTCTCAAGTTATTTTTAATCTCTTGACTCTCCAACTTTTCTATTTCATACAATTTTCATTGTAAGTTAACCACTGTCCCCTTTGTGGTCTCGATTCATTCTTCCCTTGTTATTTCAAGGTATAAAACTAAAAAGAATGAACATTCACTCTTAATCTATAAATTTCAGGGTCCTGAGACTTCACTTCCCTGTTCATTAAGAATCTTTTTTTCCCCATGGTTCTTTTAAAATATCAACACCTTACGCATCTTAAAACAACAAACAATGGTCTCTGGCTTGAGGTGGAATCACCTGGGCTTACAACAAATGGGTGATTATTCGACTTTTAGTAGTACAGCTGACATCTGCTAAGCAGCTAAATTAATCACAGATGAATATGTGCTAGGATTGCCTTAGGGTATATTCCAGACCTTCTCCTGTACTTGAGAGGGGCAATCTGAATTTAAATGGGAGACCTGTCAGCTAAACAGCTTCTGAGGTAATAAAAAGCATGTAAGGTGTTTTCTAAGGGGATCGCAGCAATATTTGTTTGGTTTCTGGTCAGTTATATGGCAGAAGAGTCACAACATTGCAGTTTCAGAAGGCTGTAATATTAATTATATCTGGTAATAAAACACTTCACTTGAAACTGCTCCAAACATGGAAAGATAGATTTCCATTTACCGGAGATCTTGCTACTTATATCTGGCCTAATAAAGATTAAATATAAACAAAGTTCGAATAAAAACGACCTGCACAGAAATTAAAAAGGAAGAAATTCATAAATATTCTAAGACTAAATTAAAAAGAGACAAACAAAAATCAAGCAAACACTCCCATAAATAATGGAACTTTCCCTACCTGGCACACACAGAAGTATACACATTTTTTGTTCCCATTGGCGGTCCCATTGAACATACTTAAAAGGTTGGTTATATGTCTGTAAAACATTGCATACAAGCTACTGCCTTGCACAGAAAATAGAATGAATATTGCCACTAGTTCCCAATTGCATCTATCCCTGGTTAAATACCAGTAGCACTCTGCTCTGTTCTGATGTCCTCAACACGGAGCCGGGCATTTAAAAACAGCTGTCTGTGGGAAAGTTCATTTAACAAATTCACCTTGAATATTGCTTTCTGCTTTCTCTATTGTTATGACTTGCAGGAGCTCAATAAAAGTCCTCGAAGGCCTTACCTGATACCTTTCTCTCTCTCACTCCCTGAGGAACTTCAGGATATTAGTTCAGTTTAAATGTCAAGTTGAAAGAACTGACTTTCACATTGCTCCAACCTGGCCTTTCTGCATCAATCTTTAATCTTTCTGAAGAGAATCTGTAACTGTGGTTGGTAGTCTGGCCTTGGCCTTTTGTTAATTGCATGCTACTCCTGGGAGCCTTTTCTTTTTGTATGTTTTCTTTCACTATTCAGCAGTGTAAATGATCTTCTGCTCTGCTTATGCTTCTGTGCTTCAGGATGGTCAAGGCTCAGTAGGTGCTTAGTCATGTCAGCCTGGAACATTTTGGATTTTCTCAATATATAATTAAATGGATTTGCTTTGGTCTCCACTGCTTGCCAAGTAAGTTCAGGATGTTAATTCAGTCTAAATGTCAAGTTAAAAGAAATACAATTCCAGCCTGCTGAATCGTCTTGTTAACTCATTCTTCTTTTTACTTTGACCTTTCCTTAGGGAGGTACAGGTATTGCTCGATTAGTTTCAGCCTTTCCAGAAGAATGGTGGAATTTTATATGACTACACCATCTCTGAGGTCATAAAATTCATACTGGGCGGGTTTCATACTGGCTCTAACTATATCTATCCCTACTTACTCATTGCACTGTGAAGAATTCTTCTGTCCCAAAACCCAGAAATTAAAGTGTTGCTCACAAGTGAGCTGAACTTGCAATATCTATATTTCGTAAATACTGACTTGGAGAGGATTGGACTTGTTAGTGAACCATTGCTAGAATAGTTTATATCTGGACACTAATTGTCCCGGATGTACTGACCCTATTGAAATTAGAATTAGAAGGAATTCTAGAGAATTATTAAAAATATCTGTGTTGATTTTTCCTGGCTGTATTTGCCAAAAAAAAAAAAAAAAAGCATATCCAGAACAAAATTAGGTTGTAAAAAAAATATTGTTCTAGTGCCAATCTCTTTCTTGCAAAATAAAGAACATATTATACAATTGGAAGTAATAATTATTTGCAGACTGAAAGAGTGAAACGCAGATTTGACCACTTGCCACATGCAGAATGTCCATCCTTAGTCTGTGACATCCTCAGTAGTTACAGCCCCCTTTAGTAGACTTACAGTAAATATCTATGGAAACCATCAGCTGGGACGTGAGTGCAGTTGATTAGGAAAGCAAGGGACAATGGCCAACAACAACTGTCTGAAGAAAGAAAGCTGGGAAGAAGGTGTGGGACTAGCTTTGTCAGCAGTGTCACAGATCGAGGGTGAGGTGGGCAATACAAGGTGATAACAGCACCCAAGGTGCAGTTATTTGTGCAAAGTAACTATCATCCATCATATATATACACACATGTATGATGAAGGGCTCTTGGTTCTCATCCTTCAAAGAGATGGCAGAGTTGGTTTGAGTAATTTAATGAAAATTTCAGTTTTCTGTTCAGGAAAATCAAAATAAGTAAGATGTTAGAAATTGCTAGGAAAGGGATTGAAAGAAACATCCCCAATGTTGTTATACCATTGTATAAACTTGAATATTGCAAGGAGTTCTGGTCATCTATTTGAAAAGAATATGAGAGAAGCAGAAAAGGTGCAGAAAGGGTAACAAGTGCTATGAGAGCTACAGAAATAGTGTTCAAGGAGAGATTAAAACTGAGAAAAATATCTTCAGAAACCAACATTCAAATATTACTGTCTTTCAAGTATGGTGCTACATTTCAAACACTCAAGGTAAAATCCCAGATTTCAAGATTATAATATGATCCAAGCTGGAAAGCATCCTGGCCCATGTAGAGTACCACTGAGAACTCTGTGTATATAGATAGTGTTTCAGAAGCAGGACATCAGCACTGAATTTCCAAGTACAACTCCATAAGCAAGCAAGAGTTGACCACAACGTGTCAGTTCCTTCCCCTTCCCTTACCCTTTTCCATTCCTTTGCTCCTCCTTTCCCTCTTCCCCCACCATTTTCCCCTCCTCTTCCACCCTCTCCTGTCCTTTTCTCTCCCTCTCATTCCTGTTAGTCTCAGTCAACAAGAAGCTTGCTGATAATTGTTTTCATCTAAATTAAAGTACATATTAAGGTATAGCTACCTGATCATGTCTGCTGACTGAATCGTTCTAGTGCAACCCCGATATTAGATTGCTCCTGAACAAAACCTGCAGCTGTATGAACTGATGCCTTCTTGGACACAGTCAGTGTTCTCACTGGCAGAAGACCAGTTTGCCATCTGTTCAGCTGCCACTTTACTCTTTCAGGATTCTAATCACCACAAAAAAAAATCAAAATATATTAAAGAATAGCCATCATGTAGTTTTAATTCATAACATTCTTCAACTGCACCTTTGCCTGTCCCCTTGGAGTATGTGAGAATACATGGCAAGTAGCTCAAATGAACCATTACAGAGCGACAGCGATTTTTCTGCTTGGATACAAAATTTGGAACTGTATTGATTGTTTTCAGTTGTCATCAGTACTGTGTTATTCATCCTGTTCCCCTATAACCCAGAAATCTGTGCTACCTGAAGAAATAATTTATAAATGTGCTACCTTTTGTACAGCAGCAGAGTAACAACAATATAGTACTGTGCTTGCTATGCTACTCCAACAAATGAGAAACGAATTGCAAGGAAAGACAATATTATTTAGAAGTAAAGTTCCAAACCCAGGTATCTTGCATCCCGGTCATCTTCTAAGGTTATTTTGGTCTTTTTCTTACTGAAATTGTTTCTTTGCTATAATAATACTCTTTTACAGGCTCAGAGCTGTCAGGATTCAAAAGAATTGTTAGTATCAAAGCCAGTATAACCTGATGGGCTATTGGTGTTTTTCACTGTTTTCTTCCAAAGTAAGTATGCCTATCAGGAAGATGTGTTTTATTTTATGTATGATTACAGTTCACATATAAAAATGAAATGGAGCTTGCCAACTAACCAAGTTTTGCAAAGTTGCACATTTTATTTTTAATGTGTAATCTATTTCTCTTCCCTATCAACAGTATAATTCAGCATCAGTATACTTTACAGTTGTGTGTCAGCACTATCTGTATTGTGCTCTTTCTGCAGAGAAATGACAAGGATTTATCTAAGTGTGGTGAAGTTAACACAGCTCATCACTTTTACAAATGCCTGGCTTTCTCCTAGAAATGCCAGTAGGACGCCAGCTGGGCTATTAGTGCTATAAAACTGCCACTTCTTCCCTAAGTGATGATGGTGACTCTATAAAAATCACTGACCTGCCTTTAAGCGAGCTTGGTGAACTTCATTTCAGTGAAGACTATTGGTGGCCTGTTGCAAAGTCAGCGGGAAATACTCAGTAGGTCCCCACTTCTCAGATTAATGCTTTGTGCTATGGGCAATATTAACATTTACTCAGCATTAATAGACTTAGGAGTGGCCTACTTATCTTTAGTAGGATTCATAAGAGAAAAACCTTCTTTTCTATCCATCACTCTGGCCATTTACTGCAGAAACATCAGTCAAGGAGTTTTGTTTCCCAAAGACCCACTACCGAGACATTTCCCACTACCTTCTTTCTATGGATGCCCTATTAATTCGTAGTTCGGCAACACCAAACAGGAGGTAGAAGTTGTTATTTTCCTTTTTCAAGTTTTTGCTTTCTCTCACTACTCTAAAAAGGCTTTGAAGTCTTTGTAGTTGAATATTCTGAATTGGAACTATCAACATGAGTTGCTCAAAAGTTGGCCAGAATTAACTGTACTCACATTTTGACAGGTAACCTGGTCTAGTGGATAAAAGGGAAACTGTAGTCATGATACAACTCGGGTTCTTGGCACATGACATCCCTTAGCAACCAAGAAAATACTGTCCTAGAAGACTCCCTTGGGGGTGCCCATTTCATGGAGATCTGCCAAGTGCTTTCAGCCTTTTCATTAATGATACTGATCTATAATTAAAACTCAGTGAACGTCAGGATTGGTCAATGCAAGTGCAGGGTTTTGCACAGCAAGAAATCATACAAGATGAATAAACACAGGCTGGGAATCAGTACAGTCTGAAGGATCTAATTTGAATAGTGAGTCCCACACAATGTGTGAGTTTGGGAACATGATACCTTTGCAAACAGAATAGATCTTATTGTGAGACAGGTGAGCAGAGGTGTGGAACTCCTGACCTTGGTTGTGCTCTGTTCTGTCTGCTTGGTTTTGTTAAACCAAGATATGCAAATTTTGAGAACAGATATGTGAACAGTTTTCAAAAGTAGAAACACTGTTATTAAAGAGAAGCCGTTGTGACTCATGCTTGCATACCCTTACACTAACAGAAAGACACAAAGAAACAGTTTCTAGAAATGAAGGTCCAGATCAGATGTTACTAAAAGGTTTGTAAGGATATGTGTGTTGAAATCATGGAGAAGGTTGTTCAGAGACACGAAATATCTTTCTATTAGATGGTAACTCTCAGGCTGATTGAAGAGTATTTGTCCTGCATTTAGTGCATGTGGGGGGAGGGGGAATGATGGACAGCACCAAATCCCTTGAGAATCCTTCCAGCCCTCTGGCTGTAAGATTTTAAATGCATTAAAATTCATAGAATTCCTAATATTTATTTGCAAAGATAGTAAAACCACTTCATCACGGTAACAGGAAATGTGCGATACTAGAGTAGTTTATGACAACATGAAAATGAAATGGTAGGAAAGCAGAGAAATTCAGTCCTTTGTCTCCACCAGCTGCTATTTAGTTTAATGTGCATCTGACAAAGTAATATAAACTTTCAGAATGCCAGATTTGTGAATATGTAACAACAGCTATAGCCCAAAACTTTGCTGACTGTCACATTTGGCATTTGTTATCACTTAGAGAATATTTTATGGCATGTTTATTATACTTTGGGATGCATATTTCAGTGTTCCTGTTGCATTAGAAAACAAGTACTTCATTTTCTTTTTGAATATTATGTCCAACTTCAGAAGATAGACAAAGAAAAAAACTTGGTTTAATCTGCAGTTGAACAATCATGCATGCTGGTAAAAAGTATAATTCAGAGATATTTTACTAAGAAAAGGCCCATACATATATCTGGTTTTTTATACTCCTTTGCTCTATTTTCTAATAATGATGCTGACTTTGCAGGGAAGACATCTAGATGGCTCCACTTCAGGCCATAATTTGGTGTAAAGCTGAAATAAAGAAAAAATGGCATTTATATCCCTTCCTCAGCCATATGTATCTAGGACTTACAAGTTTTCAAGCATCATTGCTTCCAGAGATCCACAGTCTTCCATCAGAGGGGATACAGGGGGTGGAACCTGGAAGTCTCTTAACAAGCTCATCCATTTGAGTTGTAAGTGTTTGGAAAATTAGAATGTTTTGAGCTATACAAGTAAGCGTCTTATTTTTGTTAGTTTTGTTCAAAATTATAACAAGGAATAGTATTTAAAGCACAACTGCCCATCTTTTCTGTATTATGTAGGAGTCGTAGTGTGTTTTTCCTCATGTCATACTGCATATCACAAAGCTATGGTCAGAACATATAACTGCTGGATCTCACATGTCTCAGAGTACTGGGCATGGATAAACTCTGGTCAATTCTTTTAGACTGGGCACTCTGGGACTTGTTTTTCTAGTGCATTTCTTTCCATGTCATATTGCTGCCCACCAGCTGCCTTATGCTGTGTCTGACACCTTCAAAGTCTTTCCCATTATTTACACCTGTTTTTCTTCTGTCACTTTGGGGTATGGCATGTCTCAAATATCCTATAAAAGGTTCCTAAAAGCCAAGTTTATGGATCTCTGCAAATAGATCCATTTTGCATTTCTGAAGGCTGCAGGTTTGGAGGAATCACTCCCACGCACAGTTTCCCGCATCTTGTTTTCATGTGAAGCAATGTCCGCCTCCCCACAGTGAACGTGATGCCCCCTTCTTAGAGAATGTTTCTGACAGAGTGTGTTCATTCTGACTGAGAGGCTGAACCAGTCCACTACCTCCCCTTTTTCTGGTGAGCCCTGATGTGAAGAGGAATGCTGCTTTGAGGTGATCCTCAAGGTAGCATTACAGGGATAGACAGAGAGGATGTTCCCAGACTGAAGCTGTGATGGTTCTCCCAAAAGAGTGCAAATGCCACTGGGAAAGGCAGCGTCACAAAAGGCAGAGCTTGTAGCACCAGACTAGAAAAATCTCTGCGGACAATTCACTAGAAAGGGCCACATATTATACGCTAGACAATGGATGTTACTTACTCCATGTCTTATTTATTTCCTTACCTATTCCCTGATCTTTTCCTTAGAATCTTTTATGCTGTCTTCACCTTGTAATGTCAAATTTTGGTCTAATGCTGTGAGTAACCCAACTCCAATAGAACTCTTTTTAAAATTTGTTTTATGGGGGCAGGAAGGAAACTTTTAAAAAGAAAAGGGAATTTTGTTGTTGGTTTGGTTTTGGTTTGTTTTTTATTAACTGTACTTATTCTAGGTGGATCTAAAAATCAGCCAAAGTACGTCATGCTCTGGTTATTTCCAGTAGCCACTGATTTTATATAATTTATAAAGGACTGTCTGTAATCCACAAGCTACAGAAAAGGAATTTATCTTCCTTTTCTGTGTATGAAGATAAATAAAGATTTATGAACGCTAGGTACAGCTCACTAAGCCAACTCCCCCTTGCTTACCCTCTCTGGCCTATCAGAGTGAGGGCTAGAGAGACCTAAATTCTTCAGGTGCAACACAATCCTGGGTACACCTCTCCCAAGGAAAAGAAGTGTGTACACCTGAGCTTCAGTCTTATTGGTTAAATTTAATTTGTCTAACTTAGCTGTTGACATTAACTTCCACGTCCAATTTGTCATTCTGTGTTGAAAAAAGGATGATATGCGGTAGAGTGGGATTAAAAATCAAGAGGGTCTCAAGGGTCCTGCTGAGAGGAGAAGAATTGAAGACTTACAGACTTCTCAGGGTCGGGTTGGTTTTGTTTCGTTTCTTCTGAATACACCTGTGCCATGGTAAGTGCGTAAGAATTTGAGGGACAGCATCTGGAGGAGAACATTTTCAGGCTATTTTTGGCAAAATTCCTGTATTTTTAAAGATGCCAGTTGGATGAGAGCTTTGAAAACACTTTGTATTTATGTTCTTTGTAGGGTCTATAGGATTTGACTGGCAGATCCAAGCACATCTATTAGGCTTATTTAAATATAAATAGCTACATGTCAAAGGTATACCTACATGTACTTAAAGATTACTTGCTTTATGTCAGTAGAAATTTTCAGGAAAGTGAGTGGGGATCCCTCAGTCAAGTGTGGGAAAGCCTGCCCTTTTCCCAGGAGCAAGCGTAATTGTGGTTAGGTACTGAAAGACTGATGATGCCTGAGAGATTTTATCATCTGATTTCACCGTAAGGAGTTCAGCTACCAGTCCAGAGGAAAGCAAAGCTCAAGTTCTCACCCACATATTCTAGCCTGGTGAAAAGTAGCATTAAATGTGAGTGACATACCTGCAAAAATGGACCTAGGGGAATAGCCAAGCTCCATTTTCAGGGAAAGCATTACCCTGACACTTTTTAAAAAAAAAAATTCACACCCCAGATTCAGAGAAAGCATTGATATTTAGAGTAGAAAAAGTTGTGGTTAATTTAATTCATGAGGTAAAGAGGGTGGTGAGTAATACTTGCACCATAACTTGTTTTTTCCGAACTTTCTTCTCCAAACTTGAGTGACTCTGGTGTAAAAATTTTCACATAATTATGGAAATTTGTATGTGTGTGTGTGTGTGTATATATAATGTGTGTATATATATATTTGTAACATATATAGTGTGTAGTGTGTATACAATTTTGCATAAATACAAATATATGTATATACATATTTCAAAATGCTGTATTTTGTCATCTTAGATTGAAAACATTTTTCCTTTAGGTGCAGGAAAGTGTGCAGTCCATTTTCTATGTAGATGGTAGCATATTGTTGCTTATCATAAAGTAGCCTAGGAAGAACCCTGGAAAGAAATTTTACTCCTGTCAGTTCATCTGTTGTTGAAGAGTTCAACTTTATTAGTGATGTTGCTTATACACATTCTACATTTTGCTGTCTCTGAAAGAAAGAACACAGAAACCAAGAAGGAATTAAGGTCTGATTCTTCCTGCTTCAGAAATTCTTCAATGCAAAATACACCAAAATCAGCTTTAATTTTTTTTTCATTTTTCCTTTCCCTTATTGTCAGCTGGGCTGTTCAGTCAGTCAAAGCCATTGCAGAAGTTTTTAAGAAAATAACAATAAAAAACCTAACCCAAACCAGAAGTTGGTTATTAAATTATGGGTTAAAAGTACCATTTTTTGGCAAGCTTTTCGAGAAGAGGAATGTTAAATTAAATTGCTGCCTTGGTTTTCTGAAGGCAATCTCAGCACCTTCCACCTGTATAATAGCAAGTTGTGTTGCAGAGCAGCAACACATGTAGTGATATTATAATACAGGTTCACATTTTACTTGTGTTAATGACTCCAGAGCTGGATGCAGCACTCCAGGTGGGCTCTCACAAGGGCAGAGTAGAGAAGGAAAATAACCTCCTTCTACCTGCTGTCCAGTTCTCTTTTGCTGCAGCCCAGGATGCATTTGGCCCGTCTGAGCTGTGAGTGCACATTGCTGGCTTTTAATCCATGAGAACCCTGAATTCCTTTTCTGCAGGGATGGCCTTTTCCCAGTCTGCAGTAATTTTTGGAGTTTCTCCAACCCATGTGCAGAACCTGGCACTTGGACTTGTTGAATATCCAAAACATAGACAATGCTGTCCATCACATGGTGCGATTATTGGAACTGCCCTGTGCAAGGGAGGGAGTTGGATTTTGATGATCCTTGTAGAGTACCTAATGGACTTCTCTTTCTAAAACCAAACTGTTAAAGCGAACCAAATAATAGCTGGCATATACACCTTTAATCTTCTCATGCACACTGAGGCTAGAAAATACACAGTGACTAAAGAAGGTCAGGATAAAACATGAATTATCCATGATGAGAGTGACACCATGAGCTCCTTGTTTAATGTACGGGAATATGTTCACTGTGTTAGTTAAATTGCTGCTAAAAGCTCTTTGACAGGGAAAAAAAACCCCTGCATCTAAGAGGATTATAGTGTTCCTTAAGTCCACAATAGAACTTTACTGATTTTAGCACCAATATGCTTTAAGAGCAATGTACAAAGCCATGAATTTTGTATTTAAAGCACCATTTCACCTTGAGGCACTAAGGCAGCTAATTCCCATTTCAATAACAAAAATTTACAATAAAACCAGTCTTCAGCTGATAAAATATCCTTCCTGTGGACTTAAATTCCTACACTTAACAGTGACATTAAAATAATTAGGTATATGGCCCCTTGTGTGGTTTTATGGCTTCTGCCTTCTGTATTTGTTGCTATTAACTCATTATGTGGCCCCAGCTGAGCAAAATGCTCATGTGCGTGCTTAAATCTCAGTTCACTCACTGAACATATAAGTGTAAATGCTTTGTAGAGTCAAGGCCCATTGAATTCTAAGATGACCCAAAACAGATGTTTCTGTTCACTCTCCGTTTCCACAGGACAATACATCTCTTAATTGTTCACTCATTATGGACTTAGACACCTAAATGCTAACAGAGGAGGCATTTATTTTGTAAGCCAGTGAGCCCTCTTTTTTCAGGATTGCCTATTTTAAACAACAAAGTATTTCATCCCCCTTATTATTAATCTGTACAATACTGGTTCTGGGGAAGCTCACATTGAGAAATAAATTACTTGGAGTGTCTGTTTCCTACAGCTATTTAGAACTTTACATGCTTTGTAGGTGTGGTTGGTTTTTTTCTCCTTTTTTCCTTGTTTTCTCTCGAGGACAGAATCCACAGAGATGGGAGAGGAGAAAGCTCATCATAACTGACATTTCAGTCACTGCTTAGTTTGACTGCAAGGTTTAGTAGAGGTTTATTCATATCAATAAATGGAGGCCATATCTGATTTTCTTTTTTTTAGAAATGCAACAGAGAGAAGTGTCTTATTTGACTGGTTCATGATGGAAGAAGAATGATCTTTTTCCAGCTTTTTCCTCTACTGCAAATTTTGCATAAGAAGTCTAGATGCCTTCTGTTCATTTCAAGAAGCTGTAGTAGACTAAATGTTCAAAGATTGGCAGACTTCCCTCAGATGATTATGAATATTTTACTGGTGTCTGGTTTTGGTAGTACTGTCGAATACTTGATCATGTCAAAACAAGAACTTATAGCTGATACTGAAAGATGCTGGTGGCAACAAACACTGCTGCTCATAAATAGCTTTTTCTTCACTGTGCAGCTCTGAAGTAGTGAAGTAAACATGGTTATATGAGTGTAAGATGCAGAAATACAGATCCAGAAATAATGTATCAGCCATGATGAAAAAAGCACTTTGTGCCCTGTTTCCATATGGCTTGTTTAGAGCAAGCTACAAAAAAGATGTTTACAGCATCCACTATTTAGGTGCACAGGGTACAGTAACTGATACTATTTTCCGTCTTAATAAATAGCTGGAGGAAGACAAAGTGACTTGAAGGACAAAACATACAAACAGGATTCCCGATTTCTAAGATGTTATGATGTACATGTCCCCTGCTTGAAGGGGCTCTGGGCGGTGCATAGTCTCTCCATCAGTCAGGTTAGATCTTCATCAGTGAAGCTTCCCCTTCTTAATAGCTAACTTTGCCCCAGCTCCCTTGCCTTACATACATAAAGAAACTCATCTTGCCCATGGATGATGGGAATACAATGGACTGACTGGATGTGTGCCTCTGGCACTGCGGGCCTCGCAGTTGCCTCACAACTTCTATGCACAACCATCCTTCAGGTCTTTCCTGGCACTTCTGCCTTTTTCTGAGTAGATGAAGTGCCACTAGTATTCCCTTGGTCCCGTAAGTCATGCTCAGGTAAATCCAGAGAGAGCTGAGCAAGGGGCTGCAGTAGGTCAAACTTTTGGCTCTGGAGCACAGGAAGGCACAGGCTGTCCCCCTGGGCAAGGTGCTGCTCAGGGCTCTTCTGCATATGAAATTGTGTGATGACTAAGAAAAATATTTAAAGCAGTAAATCCCCAGCCAGAGGCAGGTAGCTGCTGTCTTCTTTTGTCTGGGCTGGCAAGTTCCAGTGTTTAGCCTGACAAAAACCCATGGACTCAGCCGTGGTTGCCATCTGGCTGCTCCCTCCAGGAACAGGCTGGCTGAACCAGTTGACTTGGACAGAGATGAGGTCTGGACTGACACCTGCAATGCCTAAATTGGGCAACCAGAACCTGATACCTTAAAACCATTTCCTATGGCCCACAGTCCTATTATTATCTCCCATACCATTGTACAAAAGTGTTTATGTGTTTGGAAGGTTTACTTGTCTTCTGCAAGGACAGACCCATTCTGTTTTCTCTTTGAGGAAAGGACAAACCTGTTCTCCTTAGAGGAAGTCAAGCTTCCTTTAAGTCATACCTTTTCTCTGGGTCCTTGTTGTGACAGGCCCACACATGTGCCTGCATCCAGTTTGAGGCTGTTCTCTCTCCTTGCAGAGTACCTGTCACAGCAGATATTTTGAATCCTTTTCTTGAATCTCCAACCTAACAATCTCCATAGTTACAGCAAAAGCTCTTTGCATCTCTTTTTACTAACCACCTCCATATCCATATTGTAAGGTCCCCTTGTCTTTGGTTTATGGCCCTCCAGACTCTGACCAGTGCTACTGAAATTTTCTATGCTCTGCTCAGAGGTCCCCAGTTTCATCTTTTCCAAAACATGGAATAGCAATGCAGCCCATCACTTGGTGAGCAATGTATCTGCTACATCTTGTCAGCTGTAGATGTAGCTCTTGAGGTCAACCAATCAATGTGTCACTTGGGCTCCTTTTGAGGACACTTTTACCACGCCAGCCTCTTCACTGAATGCTACCGTGGCTTCTCCCGCACTCTGTGGCCTGTCACATCTGATGTACATGCTCAGCATGCTGCCCTGGTCGTCTAAGGAGTGGTGTCTTGTGTGTCAGATTGACTCGAAGAAAGTGCTGGGTGTATGTAGATGCCGCATGGCTACAGGACAAATCCAGAGCAGAGCTAATTGTGCCGCTGTTACGCTCAGTGCCTGAGATTAGACAAGCTTGCCTGTCGCTGCCTCCAGCTGAGTGCTGAAAAACCAAAACATTCCTGCTACTTCCCAGGATGAAAGTAGGGGAGAAATACCATTTTCTCATTAAAAACCCCTCAACTACCAATCCCCCGACCTTCTTTTCTTTAGTGGTTTCCCAACATTTACATTGCCTAATTTGGCAGGAGATGATTTTTGTCCCAGAGAAAACAGCTGAGTTTACAGCAGTTTTTTCCAGCCATCCTACGTAACTACAGTCTGATCCCAATGGGCCAGTATTTCTTGTGCCATTTTAAAATGTGATTTAGATCTCTTAAGTACCTTAAATTTATATTATATTTACCCTGTATGTTCACATTTAGACAGAGATTTACAAGCTTAGCTATTCTAGAATATTATTTGAATCTATTTTTTCTCATCACTATCTGATGCTCTTCTATCAACTGGATATCTAGGGAGACATTTCCATTTGACTACTGAAAATACAGCGTAGCAATTGCATTAAATTGTCCAGTAGTGTTAAAATAACAAGTAGAATTATTTTAATGTTAAAATGTCTACTGATTTTCACCTACCGAAGTGTAATCTTTCTGTAGGTTACATGAACCTGAGTTATACTTGCTGGAGGCTTTCCAGCACCTATAAACAGACAGTTTTTAAAGATAACGCCTTCTAAAGGTAGGCTGCAAAACTACAAAGGCAATGAAACCAAAAGTGTGTGGACAAATACGGTACATTAATTCAAAATTTCCCTTCCTAAGAAAATGAGTTAAAGATGTGAAAGTGGCAGGATACACGACAAAATCACATCCACAGTCACTCTACTTTTAGACATCTTTCCCTCCTTTGTTTATGGTCTCTGTTTTGTCTGTGCAGAGGGTAAATTCTTGCAAACTCTTCAAGACACTTATCTAAACACGGAGCAAAAATATGTTGCCTGATCCTTCTGTGTTTACTGAAGATCTTCAGCTGTGGACGCCATGGCCAACTGGGGCTTTGCATGCCTTGGTTAATATTTAATTTGTAGCATAGCTGCGGCTCACATGGGATCCTGGATTCATTAGTCATGAAAAATTTAGTTCAAATAAGCAATAGAGGATTGGACCATTATCTATTATTAATCCTTTTTTCAAGCTAAAGTAATTATAAAATAAACAGGTTGCAGTCTTATAAAAAAAATAGTCCCAAGTCTTCTCAGAAAGAATAGACTTTATTTTGTTATTGCCTTTTTGCAGAAAATAATTTAAAAAACAGTCAGGAAAAATACTTACTAGTTTTGGGAAGAAAAAGTTGTGTGTGTTTTATTTACAGGAACATTTCCACTGAAACTCCAGATAGAACCAAGCACTCTAGAAGCCTAGAGTCATAATGTACTATAAAGAAACTATAACCATATTACTTTGCCTTCATATGTACTTTATACAGTCACTATATATGTTCTTAACTCACAATCTGATACATAAACACATATATTATGCAAAAAGACTCACACTACAAAAAGCTAGAAAAGCTCTACGCCCTTGGCATGCGCAAGGTCTGTGTCAGGCAACAGGAAATGACATTTCATTGGGATGGTTGCTGGCTTCCACTTTTAATTGTGCTCTATTCATTTATCTGCATCAGTTTAAACCTTTTGATTTAAAACTTTTTTTATTTTTTATTTGATTAGGTAGAGTTTGGATGTGTTCCATTACACAGAGCTGCTTTTTTGCTTATTTATGTTTGTAGTTTTACATGAGCTTAATTCCCCTGGGTGCAGTTTACTCTCAAGTTCTGCATTCAAGAGGCAAAAAAACCTTAAAGTGGACATAAATTAGATTCGGCTGAGTACAAGGCTCAATCAATATAGTTTAAACATTTGAATAGTTCCTGAAGTCCTGCTGGTGTATCTGGGTTTGCTGAACACACGCTGGGGTAAGGCTGAGGAAACAACCATAACTTCAGGAGACCCGTGTGCTGAGGCTCCATCTAGAGTCAGGGCAGAGAGAGTCTCCAAAAATCAACCTCCTCGCAGAGTTTGCTTTTGATTTTTAGGAAATGAGCTTGTTCCTCACAGTTACCACCAATACACTCAGCTGCCCAGACTCTGAAGGAGCATTCTGTAGTTTTCTACAGAATTCACACCAAGGCTTAAAAATCAAAGTTGGCTGTTATTTTAATGTTAAAGCTTTATCTTAAAGCTTTATCTTAAAGCATCATGTCAAAGGGCACGATGCTTCAATCCAGAACAGGTTAAAGAAGAGTACATTTTGAAGCACAGGTTATAAATACTTCCACAGCAGATTTGCCCACACACTGTAACTACCGGCAAATTCACGGTAACAAGATAGACTCTTGTACCATCACTTTGAAGCTGCTCATTTACATCTGCTTTTCCTGTTTAGCCAATTCTACTCCATTTCCCCAAAATACATAGTGAACCACAATGAATCAGCATTCAGAACACTTTTTTAAGAGCACAAAAACCTGTTTCTGATCATTAGCAGGAGTGAAGCCCTTTTATCAAAATGGTAAAGTACCTGGAAGAAATGGTCTAGAAGGAATCAATCCTACCACTTAAAACTTCATCAAGTGATTCAGCAAGGATTCTCTAGTGTCCCACTCCAAATATGACCACGGCCAACACTATGTCAGGCCAGCTGAGGCTTCATCTAGTCTTGAAAAGATCCAAGGGCAGAGATACCAAGCACAGTCCTAGCGTTGCTCTGCTATTTCCTCACCCTTAACAGAAAATACTTCTGATGATTCAGATGTGCTGTGTAAAGCTTCTTCGTCTCAAGCTAGTTATGTGTACTGGAGTAATTTGAGTGAAAACATGGTACATTTACACAAAATTCCATACCTTAAAATCAACTGCAGATGACCTAACATCTGTTAAGGACTAGATGCTAACTTTGTCACCTTTCTGCATTTGCTCCAGCCTCCACTGGGACTCCAGTTTATGCTGGCATGCAGTGTGGTATCTGCAGAGCTTCCCCTAGTGCCTAATAGAGATGATGAAAGTCTTTTCACTGCATTCCATCACTTTCGGGTTTGCATTTTTTTTGCTTTTGGAATTACAGTGTTGATTGTCATTGCTGATCCAAGACCAATAGTCCCCAGTTGTTAAGGCAGTCAATCCAACAGCTCCACTTGTTAAATTTTTTCTTTTTTCACCTCTCCCTAGGTTGGAAAAATCCACAAGAATGCTGCCCGCAAAAGAGAATACCACGTCCTGTTCATGGTGATCACTACAGTTATCTGTTATCTGGTGTGCTGGATTCCATATGGGGTTATAGCATTACTTGCAACATTTGGTAAGCCAGGTGTTGTGACTCCAGTTACAAGCATCATACCTTCCATCCTAGCAAAAAGCAGCACTGTTTGCAATCCCATTATCTACATACTTATGAATAAGCAGGTAAGACATATATTACTTTTAAATTGTATTTTCTTCAGGGTCCATCAGACATTCTTGACCATCGTGACTACCAGTCCTATAGATGTATCTTTAAACATTGAAAGCTTGTCCAAACAATACTGCTAGAGTCTTAGGGTGGAAGTGTTTGCAAACAACAGCATATTGCTAGCTAGGAAGAACAGAAAAATGTTTGCTTACTGAAATTGCTTGTGTTCTTCTGAAGGCACACTGGGTGTTAATTTGTATCCTTTGGAGTTAGTTGTCAGAGGTATTTACAAGAAGAATACTCAAACATTTGGTGAGGTTGAGGAGTGGGAGGGAAATGGACAAGAAGGCAAAGGGATTTCATGACCTTGGAAACAAAATAAAGGAGACCATTTGCAAACACCATTTTCATGATAGATCCCCTTGAAACCAAACATCTCTGCAGTTACTGTTTTTGTGGACAGCTACATCCTTACTGTTAAGTTCCCAGTTCAGCTACATGCCAAAATAGATAATGAATTTTATTTCATGAGCACCAAGGCATATTCTAAAATGCCTACATCCAGTTCAGGTCCCTCATTCCTGTAAACGCCGTTTTCAGTACTCAAAAGTCAGCCTCCTAATGTTTCTGTGTTGACAATACTGGCTCTAAAGTTTGATAATGGCGGATCTGGAAGTTTAAGAAGTGTTTTGTGTAGGAAATCTGAAAAGTATGCATAGTTTATGAAAGCTTTTTGTTATTAGATTACGTGTTAGAGGTTGCTCTCAGTTTTCTTTCTTCATTATGTCTATTACATTATTACACAGCAAAGAAACTTTATCTTCTCTTGCTCCGTGTATGTTAGAGCCCACCCTTAGTATTTATCAACAGCAGCATTATATTTTTATGGAACTGAGACAAGGAAAGAGTTAAATGTAACAGCCAAATAAATTCAAGTTTTGCCACAGCCTGAGATCATTCTTGCCCTGCTTCATCTAACCTAAAGTTGTTAAACAACAAAAGAATCTACTCTTGGAGTTTGAGGGAAAAATCTCAAGCAAGCTGTGAAACCTCCCTGAAATCAGAAGGAAAAAATTCTGTTGCCTTTCCCAAGATCAAGGCTTCATTTCCAAAGTCTAGTTAGAGCTGACATTGAAACAAATAGAACATTCCATTTGAAAAGTGTTAATGCTGAAGAAAACCAGCAACTTTTCCCCCTTACCTTTTATGATTCTTATGAAAACTTCCCAACGATAGCCTCTGTCTTGCTTCTTTATACTCTGAACACTTTGAGGTCCTTGACTGAGAGATAATCTGATTGTGCTGTGATTGCTGGAGCAGGTTATATAATATTGATAGCAGATACATTTTGGCATTGTCTTTACACATGGAGATGTGATGAGCCATCCTGAAGGGGAGGAGCTTGGTCAGATTTGGGATAGGTACCTTTTACTAATGACACCAAAATGAAAGCTTATGTGCAGCATTAACCTGCAGCTCTCCTCTGCTGTGCCACTGTGTATTAGCAGTGAAAATAATTGGTTTTAAGTGACACTGAGAAATGTGCTTCACTCAAAAAGGGTGAAACCCATCCCTTTGTCTGTTCCTCCTCTTTTCAGAACAGGAACAATAGTAACACCCCCATTCAATGCGTCATTGGTGTTCTTGGCATCTCTGTAGTTGTTCTCACACTTTCTTGTAAATTTAACACCTCAGGAAAAGAAGTTGTTAATCTTCCTGGCACTCAGCTTTCCTGGTCTTCATGCTTAGCTGAGAATTGTCATGGAAGGCTGGTGCCTCCCAACACAGAAATTATTTGGCCTGCGTTTTTTACAGTCGTCACTTTACAGATGTGAGGTACCACAGTAGGGTATTTACTCCTGCACCTTATAAATACACAGAACACACGGCATAATTTTTAGCTCTCTATGCATAAGTCTTTTTGCTCTGGGATATGCCCTGAAGATTGGAAAATGGTGCTGGTTGACTGCAGCTGTGGTGTTAGCTTCCAGCTATCATAAATCTATGTGGAGTATTGTGGAACCGTCAGCCTCTGAGTCAGCTTTAAAACTCATCCTGCAGAGCACATCTTTGAATTAACTCTCAAGAAGTCCCTGAGTCACTTTCACGGTCCTGGAAATCCAGAGAAAGAGTTTTGTCTTTGGCATTGCCTACTGCACTGACCTGGGGTGAGAAATCACTGAGGAAAACAGTGAATTTCTTCCCAGCTGCAGGAGTTCCCTCAAACAGGATGGCATGAGGTGTGCTGCTGTCCTTCTTCCCGTGCTGTCCTCCAGGAGGAGAGAGATGCACTCTTCAAGCTGGGCTGTTACTGGGCTGATAACATGCCAGGCAGACATCAAGCTTTGTTGACAAAACTGTAAAGCACTAAACTGCCTGAGACCAAATGATGCTGAGGTGAAGCTGGCGGAGACAGTAAGGGAGACTTCATTTTCCCTGTTCTCTCTTTGTGGAAGGCTCTTTTGGCTTTTGGCAATATGACTGTGTGCACCTGGGGCAGCTTCCCCAAAGGCCAGGACCCAAAAAGGCAGCACACAGCCAAGTAGCTGGGCAAGGTCAGCGTGCTTACACTTTCAGTGCATCCGTCCTTTATAATTATATAGTTAATGTAGCTGTGCAGATTTTGTTTCATCTTCTCCTACCTCTCTCAGTGTCTTTTATTCCCATCACACATCCCTGTCCCATTGTTCCCATTGTTCAAACTTCCACCCATGCAGCCACCCCAAACAGATTTTTAATGACAGCTCCAACTACCTTCCTTTCACCATGGTGGTGCTGACAGAAACGTGCTCTTTCACATGTTACATGCAAGCAGGTATTAAGCATTCACCCAGGAGATATGGAGTTTCCTGTAGCCATGGGTTTGCTGCTGAGGAGGCGATTTCTGGGAGCATCCTGCTTTCGTGTGTTCCACAGAACAGCACAGGAACCCCAACATGGAAGCGCTTTCTGGCTGGTATAATCGTGCATGAGGACATACTGCACTGAGAACCAGGGATTATTAGTTGGATAACATAATGGTGTGGCAGCTCCAGAGGTTAACCTTGTTTTACATACCAGAAATTCATTTTTTATTGATGCAGAAGTCAATATATTAATAATGAGTGTTCAAGAAGGTATGGTTATGGATGAGATCACAGTGAAATTGAGTGAATCTCCACTCGCTATTTCACCTACTTTGAAGATGGCACTCAGAGAAAATAGAAATTTGCTGCATTGCTACTGACAGCCAAATTTAAGTCAAGTTTAGACCTGTATCACTTAGAGATCTAGAGAATAAATTGATTGAAAACTACCGATCAGATTATAAATCATAATCTTTGCTGATGCAAAATAGCCTTGCTCCACTGCAGCTCATGAGCTTTACACTAATTTCTTTCACATTTTCTGCCACTCAGGTAAGACTCCCTGGACTACTGAAATTCAGGCTAGCACATCTAATACTCTATTGCATATTACAACTGGAGAAAAAGTCCACCCTAACCATGTGATCAGTAATGTGCTATTACTGGTGTCAGAAAGTGCCTCTGAGCAAAATAAGGAGGGAGAGTGTGAGGAAAGGGATGTATTAAACATGAATATGAGTCCCTGATTAGTGATCTGATTTCTAGTGTCCGTCTTCTTGTATTAAAATCATTGCACTTTTAAAAAATAGGTGTCCCTGTCATTTTCCCCAAGGATCTTGAGAAGTGATGCTGAAAAGAATATACACACTTACTTGAAAGTCATTACTACTGTGACCTTTCAAATTTATCATGTAATGGGGGATGATGGGTAAGGGAGAAATGAGGGAGAAATGAAGGAGAAAGAATGAAAAAACTAAGCCAAGTATGAAGATTTTTTTTTTCCTGAAGAGATTTGAATAATAATGATAATGATACACATAAAGAGTGTTCCTCAATGGGCCCAACATCACACATCAGACACCTCCCAGGCACCTCTGCTGTGGCTCTGATGGTCCCCAGGAAGCGATGCCACCTCTTCTTAACTAATGAGTGGCTTGTTGCTCAGGCCAGCCCCCTCTTCCAGAGTCTTCCAGGAACTTCCCAGCTGCCAGATTAATAACAAAGAGTCTTTCTGTCCTTAATAATAATCTATTTGTTCTCTGTATATGCAGTTTTCTAGCAACCCTTTTCAGTCCTTCTTGATCTTACCTTTTGCACTGAACAGGGAGAAATGCATATGAGCTTTGGGAAAGGGAGATACACATGATCGTGATAAAAAAAATTAATAACCTTAACATTCCTCCACTGGCTGGTATAACAGCTATATTTTCAGTCATTTTTCATGAGGTATTGTGCAGGTTTCAGTATTTCCAACAAAAGGTAATGGCTCATTTTTAAAGCTGGAGGAATATGTGGGTAAGTTAACAGTGTATTTTATAAGTTGCTCGTTTTTACATTTGGAAAGCTAAGATTATTTTAGCTGTGTCAGAACATAAAACAACAGATCCAGAAAGACAATATGCAATTCAGGGACAATTATGCCAAACTTCATACTATATATTAATTGGGACACATCTATTAAGTCCTGAAAAGAGACCTTGTTTGCTTAGTTCAAACCTCTGAGAAGTTTGTGGACTTACCATATGATTTATTATCTTGTTATAATTTTTCATTAAAATTCACATAGATTTCAATACTCGTGATCTGGTTGTTTTTCCTCTCTTCACTGGTAGCTAAGCTTTGAGTAATTAATAGTCCAAATAGCATGGCACACCCGAGCTCCTCAGTTGAAAATAGGTCAAGTCAAAATGATCTCTTACTGCAGAATACTCTACTGTAGTAGAGCTCAGAAATGTTTTGACTTTATTTCTCTGCCAACATGTAGTGTTATGACTTTTTAAAGTAGAGGGGCAAAGAGAAGAAAGGTCTCAAGGGCACCTTTGCTGCTGTCATAAGGTACAATTGCATTTCACACAGTAAGTTTAAAATTACTTTAGGAATTTCTCTTGCAGCTCATGACAAAAAGATCGGTTCAGGTAAATAACTTGGGCATTTAACTAGTGTCCCAGGCAGACCCAGCCAGACTTCATGGTGCCCCAGACTATATCCTTTGATACGTCTTGTCTATGTTGACATGTTCTGCCTGTCCTGGACTAGCTTCAATATCACAGAAGGGTTTAGAACTTTCTTCTTTTGGACCCAGGGCAAAACTAGGAAGCAGGCAGCCAGACCACCTCTCAGTCAAGCAAAATACTGAATAAAGTTGAAAACTAATGCAGATGCATGAAGAGATACACAGGATAAGCACATGTGTTTTAAACTACATAATGATTTTCAATTTATGGCTAGGGAACACATTAATGGAGATGGAAATATTATTTGGCATAGGAAGACATAGGAAGGTTGCATGCACCCTCAGATGGCACCAAACCAAGTGGTGCCCTTTATGTGGTCGAGGGAAGGGATGCCACCCAGAGGCACCTTTACAGGTTTGAGAAGTGAGCTTGAGCAAATGCTACGAAATTCAGCAAGGTCAAGTGCAAGGTCCTGCACCTGGGTCAGGGCAACCACCAGTACCCATACAGAATAGGGAATAAATGGACTGAGAGCAGCCCTGTGGAGAAGGACTTGGCAGTACTGGTGAGTGAAAGCTGGACATGGCCTGTGAGTGTGAGCTTGCAGCCCAGAAAGCCAATTCTATCCTGGGCTGCATCCAAAGCAGCATGGCCAGCAGGGCCCCTCTGCTCTGCTGAGGTTCCACCTGGGTACTGCAACCAGCTCTGGGCTCCCAGCATAGGAAAGACATGAACCCGTTGGAGCAAGCCCAGAAGAAGGCCATGATAAAGGTCAGAGGGCTGGAAGTCTTCTCCAACGAAGAACGGCTTGAGAGAGTTTGTGTTGCTCAGCTTGGAGTAGAGAAGGCTCTGAGGAAATCTTGTGATCTTTAGATACTTAGAGGGGGTTTGTAGGGAAGACAGATGTAGACTTTTCACCAGGCTCTGTAGTGACAGGAAAAAGGGCAATGTTTTTAAACAAGGTAGATTTATGCTGGATGATTTTTTTTTTTTTTTTTACAATGAGGATGATAAGACAGTGGAACAGGTTGTCCAGAGAAGTGTGGATAGTGTGGATACCCTGCGGATACCCTGAATTGTTCAAGGCCTGGTTGGACAGAGCCTTGAGAAACCCAATCCTGTGAAAGATGTCCCTGCCCATGGCAGGGTGGCTGGAACTAGATGACCTTTAAAGGTCCCTTCCAACCAACCCATGACAACATTCTATGATACAGGAAGTAATCCTATACTATATGTAAACCTATTACATAGATAAGAAGTCTTTTCTTGTCTCTTCCGCTTATTCTCTAAACCTGGATGGACTAACCTATTTCTTCAGAGGTTTAAGTGATCAGTAATTTAGAATAAGCCCCTAGGCATGATGCAGGTAAGCATTTTTTTATATTTGGACCAGCCAAATTTCAAAACAAAAGTATAGCTGTATCTCAGTTTAAGAGGTCATGTCTGCTCTAGTGCATCTTCATTGTGATTAGCTTAGAGAAGAGGGAACATTGCCTCAGCTGTTTCCTGACAACCTTGTAGGCAATGATGGTCAATAGAAGGGATCACAGTCACGCTTACCCCAGCAGAGACAGGGAAATAAATCAGCATTAACTGCAATGATTGAATGACAGGAGATTTACATTGCTGCCTGTTTGAGGGCTAGCAAGGAAATAGCTGTAGGGGAAGATTTGACCTCTAGAATCATTGTCACTACCCAAAAGGCAATAAAACAACAAACTGTTTAAGGATTCAGAGAAATTGTAGGGTTACGCGTCTCAGATTTTCTTCAGTACAGGGAAAACAGCTTCAGTCAAATAGTTTGCCCTTGCCTATCATGATCAGCCTACAGTTGTGCTGGCAGTTTCAGACCTTCATTTACGATCAGCTGTTTTTCATACACTTCCACCTGTAACATTAAACCTGCAGGATAGATTGATAGAGAAACGGAAGTTTCAGGTATTCAGAGCTTACTGTAGAGCAAGAAATGTGGTATGTTCATAGCCAAAAAAAAGGTGTTAGGATTTTTATAAGCAAGGTCCCTTGGTAGCCTCATTGCTTTTGCAAGTAGACATCGTAGGAAGCTCAGCCAAAGTGGTGTTTCTTTGCTGGCTTCACAGGTACATCTGTCCTCAAGGGAGAGGCTGGATGGTCAAGAGCTCAGCCAATCCTAAGAGAAATACAGGGGGGAAAAGGATGAAATATTAGCAATTGTGCTGTTTCTCACTTTCCATTACTTCAGTGTGATCTAGAAGTTGGGTGAAAGCACTTGGCAGTTTCCTTTTTCTTTTCCTGAACTGATTTCCGAGTTTGGTGTGGGTAGTCAAAGTCCTGCAAAGGCATACGTGATCCACAGGTAGTCTAAACTTGAGCTACTCTTCAAAATGGCATTGCCAAGCCACACTGAATGGATGTCACAGGATCTTCTGTCGCAGTGGTCTCAGCTGCAATGGCAGGTCAGAGATCAGACTCAATTTTAGCCCACGCCTTGGTTTGGTTAAGGTCAAGCATTAATTTAGCCTCAGAATTCCCTATTTCAATTCTAATGTTTCTGTTTTTCTGTAATATGTCTAAGTTAGATAAGTAGGACTCCAGTTAAGCATTTGGTACAACTTACCGTTTCAAAGCTGAATGCAAACATAGGTCAGCTGAAGAAAACAGGATGCAACATTCTGTAATGCAATGCAATACAACGCATAAGATAAACAAAGAATTTAGTTATTTTATGAGGACAATCAAATTCAACAGATGAAAAAGAATTGAAAAAGAAAGAATAACGCTGGAGGTGACAGAGCCTCTAATTTTACTCTCCTGTTCAATAACTGAGTAATCTCTTGTCACGTAGCAGTGGCATAATACTAAAATTTTATTCAGAGCAGGACATTTTTCTACATATTGTGTCAGCTGAGATTACTTCTCAGAGTCTGTGTGTACCACGCATGTCTTTGCAGTCATGTATCTTACTACGAATTGAAGCAACAATCATTTCAGACTAGATGGATGGAGTTTTCCTAGACAGAGAATATTTTTCAGCATTTGTGTAACCTCCACTAAATAAATATTTTTAATTGAGTTAATCCTTGGTGTCCTTGTAATGCATATGATTATCATCATCCTAGTCTTACAGCAGGAGAAAATTGAGGATTAAAGGTTAGATTAGTGCTCAAACCCTCACGGACTTGCTCAGCAATTCTAATTCAAATCTACAGAACTTTATTTTATGATTTTATCCTGATGTCCTTCTTCCTCCAGGGCAAAAAATCTGCTGTACTCAAAGAAATAATCATTGCCACAGTATGGAAAATACAATATAAAACTGTACTGGGCCTGTAATTCATTAGAATAATCCCCTTTTCATTATAAACTGCACCATTTAATGCAATTCAGAAATCTGACTGTGTCCAAATGAAAATAAATTTGAGGTTCATTGTCTTTTGAAGTAGAAGCTATTACTGAGCTTTGTTCCCCTGATGTTTAATATAATAACTGCTCTCAAACTAAATTTACTTGTAGCCAGTTAATAAACCTTTATTCCTCAAAATGCCCTTCTTCTTTGGTAGTTGTCTTTTCCTCATACTGGATAAACAAACTTTCTGTCCCCACATTGCTAGTGTGAACTAGTTTAATTCTTTTCATAGTCTCATGTTCAAAACAAATATTCAAATTATAATTTTTGTACTCGTGCTTGGAACTGGGTGTTTCATTTGGGAAACTTCTTAGGCATTCACTGGATGTTAGTAGAGAACCAACACCTCAATGTAAATAGGAGTTGTTTCTTGTTTCTCTCTTGTTTGCAGTGTTTAACTCTCTTGATTACTATTATTATCTTCAGAATCTGAACTGAAACGAGAACATCAGCTCTACAGTGACTTCTTAAATCCCTTTATCTAAATTAGAACCAGATTTTCAGAAATGGGTGTAAAGAAATACACGAGGATCTGCTACATAAGGTACAACTATTGTATGCTGAGTACTTTATGGATGACCCTGCTTCAGATGTAATGTTCGAACCTTTCAGGGAAAATACTTACTCCAGACCTAACAACTCACCCGGGGCTTTACAGGACTTCTATATTTGCTGGCCAATAGGAACACACTACAAGTAGGATTCAAAAGTTAACCAAAAACTTACATCACTTGTCTTCCTCTTCACCTTCACCACTCTTCACCTCTCTCACAGTGAGCACCCACTTCAAAATCAAGGAATTTCTATGTTACAAAAAAAACCCCAGGAACTTTTGTCACTTGTTAGTCAATTTCCCAGTAAAGTATTTTCTCAGTGTAAAATATGGCTTCTTCAATATTAGAGAAGCTGTTAATTTTGCCCATTTTATTTTCAGCAGGAAAAAAAAAAGGACATTTCAGCACAGGTCTCCATGCTTAAGCTTCTACATCCTGGTTCCTGTCAAAAGTGTCTTCAATGATAAACACTGTCCTTCACCCAGCAGATCAGGCTCTCTTACCAGACTGCCTCCCCCATGTGCAGGAACAGCAGTGGCTCAGGAAGGGGGAGGAAATGCAGTGAAATGTAGCCCAGCCCAGTGATCTAATTTATAGGGGAACAGTCAGAATGAAGTTGAACTACAGATCCATAAAGATATCTACCTGCAATTGGATATTTTGACAGTCCAGGGGTTTGTCTAGAATTTTTTGATAATTTGTTTTGGTTTTGTTCAAGATAAGAAAGAAATTATAGAAGAATTGAAAATTCTGTCAGAACAGAAATTCTGATTTCTCAATCCAGTGGGTTCTGTTACTGCATTACTCACACATAAAACAAAATGACTGCCACTAAAACACAGTCACAAATCAAATCTCTCTTGGTAATTTGTTATTCTGCCTTGGGTAAAATCAATACCTAATTGCCTGCAAACCAAGATAAAAGTAAAACCCAGGGAAGACTTAGTTCTCATCCTTTATACCCACCACTTACTACACTGCAGCTCTCTTTTCTTGAAAAAGTAACAAGTGCTCTCATTCAGCAATAGAATGCTTATCTGGCAATTAAAAGGTTCTTCCAGCATTCCCATATCAGAGAACTTCATGTATCTCCTTCATAGCAATTGATGGAAATATGATTTTGGACAACAGAAGCAACAGGGCATGTGGTTAAGAAATCTGGGGGAGGAGGAGGTATGTTTTAGCCAGAGGTAGAATTAATTAGTGCCAAGGAAGAATCAGCAGGTAAAATGCCCAAGAGCTGCTGCAGTTTCTGTGCGTGTGTGATTTCGCAGAATGCAAGAGTGACCAGCCCTGAGAAATTCACAAGGGAAGATAGCCATTGATATTTCACTACCCAAATAACCTCATGGAAAGAACACTTTGGATTTCCTTTTGCAGTGTTCTGGGTCTCAGCCTTAATGAAACTCTGTGAAGAACATCTGGAACATCTGTTTTCCCTAAACATGTCTTACATACATAGCCAAAGATAGGCCGTTCATAACCTACCACAAAAAAAAACCCCAAAAAAACCAACCCAACCAACTGCCCCCCCAACACAATAAGATCACATTTCTACAAATATTTAATAATGTACTATATTCACAGCAAGATTGGGGCAGGAATGTACCAGCATAAACCCATCACAGTCAGCTAGAGTCTTTATTTTAATCCATTTGGGCTTATCTAGAGTGCAAGGCTGAAGAACTGAAAATACAAGAAAAAACTGGGTCAGCAGAACAGCATATTGACTGTAACTAAATAAACACATAGATTTTTCAAGTGTCAAAATACGTCTTGCTGTTATGCTTTGAGCTTCCAGCAAAATGCAAGTTATTTTAAAATTATCTGGAATCACTCATCCTATATTATGGTGGTAATAGACCCTTCATTTCTCCTCATGAAGTAGAATGTTACTGTAGGGACTGGTAAATTTTCTGCTGCCTCTGTTAGTCGGGGTCCATCAATCACACTGCAAAACCCTAAACAATTCTAACTTATGAAATGGGAATAGGAAACAGAGGCAGGATACATTTTGTTGCTATTCACTGAAGTTCTCTGCCTGTTCTTATTCCTCATGTTGCTCTGGGAAACTCTTCTTAAGTTTCTTTTAGGTAGGAGGAATTAAGTTCACATGCTACTCCTATTGTATACTGTAGGGGGTTTAGCAGCTCTGTTTAAGGCCAGGGAAGAGCATGTGTGAGATAAATATCACAACTGGTCTGTTTTTCCTGCAGTGATAAACCCATTGAAAGCAGCCATGTGCTGAATTAAACCAATGTGCATTGAAGACACAGTAGCATTGTTAATATTTGCTTTCATGTGCATAATCAATCCCTTTGAAGTTCAGTAGCCATGCTGATTACATTGAAGTATGGGCAAAGGAAAGTTTCTCCATTTCCTCTGACAAAACAACTATCCCCACTTTATGATCCCTTCAGCTTTGATCTCCCACTTTGTTAACTTTCTATGAGAGTAGATGTTTCATGGGGATTTATCTAAAAGGAGTATTTTAAAATAATTATCTGAATAGCACACTATAACCATGAAAATAAGGCAATATTTCTCAGACATAGTATATGCTCTGTTGTTTCTGCCTTCCTTGCTCTTCTACCATGGAACAACTTTGTTAATATTATTTTGGTAACAGCTTACACATTTTCTTCTCATCTCTACTTCTTGGGATGATACAACTGCTCATTAAAATGCCTAATGTCCTGAAAGCTACATTCAGCCCTGTGCATTTGTAAAGTCTAAATTAGGTCCATCAGATAGCTTATAATTTAATTTGCGTAGATGAAAACAAGCACTGGAAATGACTGAAAAACAACCCAACACTTCCAAAGAGGAATACTGCTATGAGAGAAAAGTAATGTTGCTTGATCCAGTTGGAAGCATCAGCTAAGACTCCTATCCCCTTTACTGAAGGAGCAGGCTCAGAAACAGGTCCAGAACAAAACCTTCCCCACTTTTCCTTTCTGGTCATCTGTCTTCTTCATGCTCAGGATACAGCACTTTATATAAACCACCTGGCTCATGTGCCTCATGGGCAGTAAGGCCTCTGGCACTTTTAGCTTGCCCAAGACACATGTTGCATGTTTCTTGCTTTAATTTGCCAAAAATTTTTCATGTTATCCCTGTCTTAGTCCAAAGCGTAGATACTTTAGATAGAGAATGCTGCCTAGTTTACAAAACATTAGACAACCCACAAGTCATGAACTTTAACTTCTTGAGGCACGTTCATGTTATGTTTCCTACAACTGCTATCACTAAACAATGCTAAAAAGATAAAACAAAGCCTTCTCAATTTATATAAACCAAAGCAATCCAGAATCACCCAAACCTCTTCCATTAGCAACACTCCCACCTCCCAACCCCAAGGGCCTCACCTGCGCAGGAGACACACCTGCTGCACACGGTAGCAGCAGTGCAGGATGCAGCCAGTACAACATACCCATCAGTGCTCCCGGACTGAGGGTGGAAAACAGCCACTGTTTAGAAGGTGGGGCAGTAAAACATTTTAATCAGGCAGCTCAGTTGCAGTCAGACAACTGTCTGGGAGCAAGGTAATTAACAGCAGCTGACATAGCCTAGAGTCAGCACTGGCAGTAGTTTTCCCCTCTGGCTGCTTCCATAAAATCAAGGCACCTGTGATGCCTATTGCCCGCCCTCCGTAACCCTCAGGGTTTCTTGAGTCCTCTCACAAGCTTGTAAGGAGTTGTTGCTTCACTAATTATCCCCTACCTGTCAGCATCTTGGAACCGAGAGGAAATT
This sequence comes from Melanocharis versteri, assembly GCA_013397845.1. Classification (NCBI taxonomy): domain Eukaryota; kingdom Metazoa; phylum Chordata; class Aves; order Passeriformes; family Melanocharitidae; genus Melanocharis; species Melanocharis versteri. The sequence goes on from VZTG01003068.1 coordinate 379,757, forward strand.
TGATTTGTATTTGTCTATGTGCGGAAGCAGAGGAAGCTGGTTTTCTTATTTCAGTTACGATACAGATGACTATAAGCACTCAGAGGAGGTTGTTCAGAGTGTAGCAGCTGTAACCCCATTAGTCTTTTCTCAGTTAAATTTGCAGGATTCATTTGCTTACAAAGAAGCTGACCTCCAGTAGAAGTCTGTTCTTAACTCTACTAAGATCACATCCCAGCACACTAAACCTGACAGCAGCAATATGAGCACCAACAGATGAGTTGGGTTTCTCTCCAAATGTGCAGAAAAAACCGTAAGGAAACAAAATGCCAAACCCAAGTGAGTGACTATTAGGAAAAAGTAACAGTCCTGCCCATCTGTTATGGTATATCTTCTAGCTGTTTCTTTCTATTTTCTTGGTGTCTTTCATAATTCCTTGTCTCTCCCCCTTCCTTTCACCGAACCTCGTTCTTTACTTTTATAATTTTTAAGAATCCAGCAATGATTCCCCCTGTGATTTGTCACAACCTACTTGTGCTGCCAGTTTTCTGGTGGCTATTCTTCCTCCAGTGTAAAAAAACCCCACTATATTACTGCATTATAGTTACTTCCCAGTCAGTTTAATATTAATCAGTTAATATTTTCATCAAACTAAATGAGCATTTACTTAGCTTATTTTTAGGAAAAAGAAATAACAAGGTATGCACTTCTTACTTGCCTTGGTTATCAAAGCATGAAGCTCTGGAGTCAGACTACACTTCCACAACAGTACCACCATTTCTTTGAAGGGCATTCTCTGGAGTAACTTACTGGTGTAAGAAGGTAAAATCTAAAAAAACAAGGAAGGATACATACATGGAGTAGACATTGGTAAGTTTTGGGGTGCAGCAGATAAATCCATGCTATTCTGATGAAGCAATCAAATTTGCCACCCTGGAAAGATCAAGATACCAGGAAAGCTAGAACAGAAGTCCAAACAAACCACAGGTGTTAGTGCTCTGTTCACACTAATTGATGCAGTCCCACAGTAAGACACTGTTTAATCACTACTGCATGTGCAGTTACCTGCAGAAGATGGCAGATGTGAATATAGTAAAAGACTGGTTCCTCCCTTGCTTGTCTAGCTGCTCTTATCATAGTATCACAGAATAGTCTGGGTTGGAAGGTCACTTTTAAAGCTCATCTAGTCCTACCCCCCTGCAATGATCAGGACCTTCTTCAAATCTGCCAGGTTGTTCAAAGTCCCACCCAATCCGACCTTGAATATTTCCAGGGATGGAGCACCTACCACCTCTCAGGACAACCTGTTCCTGTGTTCCACCATGCTTATCATAAAAAATTTCTTTCTTATATCTAGTCAAAATCCACACTATTTTAAATTAAACCCATTACTCCTTGTCCTATTGCTACAGGCCCTACTAAAAAGCTTCTCCCATTTTACTTGTAAGTCCACTTTAAATACTGGAAGGCCACAATAAGGTCTCCTCAAAGCCTTCACTTCTCTAGGCTGAACAACCCTAACTATCTCAGCCTTTCTTCATAAGAGAGGTGCTGAAGCCCTCTGACCTCTTTGTGGGCGTCCTCTGCATTTGCTCCAACAGGTCCATGTCCTTCTTATACTGGAGGTCCCAGATCTGGATACAGGACTCTAGCTGGGGTCTCACCAGAGCAGAGTAGAGGGGAAGAATTGCTTCAACAAGTTCATGCTGCAGTCAACACAGCAAGTTGAATTAAACATCTTGAGATACGTCTTTCAGCCAGATCACAACAGGCAAGCTAATAATGCAGACAAACAGATCAAAACACCTGTATGAAATTTCACCTGTCAATAGAATTATGCCCCTAAGAACTACTCAAGTGAAACACGGCTGGCTTCTATGAGTAAAACAATTAAAGGTACCTTCAACAAAGGCATGTTGTTCAAAAAAGGGGAGTGCAATTTTGGGAATAATTCTCAAAATGAGTTGCCTCCAAGGCTCCCTGAGATACTATCAGAAAGGTAATGCCACACCTCCTATAGCTGTCCCTGCTGAAGAATAGTGTGTAAGCAAGATGTCCTCTGTACCCCACACAATATAGTTCATGGATTTACACCTCCTACTGAGGTACAGTTTGAATGCAGTGAGACAAGAATGTCCTCTCTGATGGCACAGAGAGTGAAGCTGACTGAGCATTTAATAGACAGAATACAGCGATCATATCTTCCTGTTCGTTTTTTAAATTAAAAAAAGCGAAGTTGCTGGATTTGAAAAGTATCAATTAGTTGCTTCGTTCGTAGGTCTCAGCATTCAGTTTATCCTTTAGAGTATCTCACTGATGTGAGTTTTCTGAGAGGTGTTACTAGCATATCATGACAGTAACTAGCCCCTCACACTGCCTGTCAGGAGGTGGTGTAATACGTCAGGAGGTGGTGTAATACACAAGATGAGCTGTGTGATTACTCTGTAACCAGCTTTCTTGTTGGCATGGACTCAAGATGAGTCCCTGGGATGAAAACACTGATTAGCACCTCCATTGGCCCAACTCAGGCCCCTGCGTCGTTCAAGAACTACCAAAAGCAGCAGTATGCCTCACATTTAATGGACGTAAGCAGGCTTGCAGTGGTTGAATTATACAGCACTTCATCACAGACTGAATGGCAAGTTACATTTTCCCTTTGGTAAGTTGTTTTTAATTTTAATTAATAATTTATTAAAAAGCCTGTTCTTCTCCCTTAAACACGACGCTGGATTCCTTGAACGGGTGGCACAGCCATTTAGCTGAAGTCTATCAGCATTTCAAGTACAGCACCAAGTCATCAGAGCATGACCTCCATAGAGGCCTTGACAACCACAAGAAATTTACTGCTCAGAAATTTACTGAGCAGTATGGTGAATATATTCTCTCAGGGAATCCTAGCGCACCTGCTCGGGTACACATGTTCACTTTAGAATAAAACTGGTTTTACAATATTTGCCTCTTTTCTGTAGTTTACTGTGATACCTCCTTGTCAGATTAGCTGTCCATTTCCATTTGAGATTTCAATGAAATTGTTGGCAGAACTGACAGGCACCTTCCCTCTTTTGTTCCACCTGCAGTTCAGTGCCATTCATTTAAGGCANATCTAGTCCTACCCCCCTGCAATGATCAGGACCTTCTTCAAATCTGCCAGGTTGTTCAAAGTCCCACCCAATCCGACCTTGAATATTTCCAGGGATGGAGCACCTACCACCTCTCAGGACAACCTGTTCCTGTGTTCCACCATGCTTATCATAAAAAATTTCTTTCTTATATCTAGTCAAAATCCACACTATTTTAAATTAAACCCATTACTCCTTGTCCTATTGCTACAGGCCCTACTAAAAAGCTTCTCCCATTTTACTTGTAAGTCCACTTTAAATACTGGAAGGCCACAATAAGGTCTCCTCAAAGCCTTCACTTCTCTAGGCTGAACAACCCTAACTATCTCAGCCTTTCTTCATAAGAGAGGTGCTGAAGCCCTCTGACCTCTTTGTGGGTCTCCTCTGCATTTGCTCCAACAGGTCCATGTCCTTCTTATACTGGAGGTCCCAGATCTGGATACAGGACTCTAGCTGGGGTCTCACCAGAGCAGAGTAGAGGGGAAGAATTGCTTCAACAAGTTCATGCTGCAGTCAACACAGCAAGTTGAATTAAACATCTTGAGATACGTCTTTCAGCCAGATCACAACAGGCAAGCTAATAATGCAGACAAACAGATCAAAACACCTGTATGAAATTTCACCTGTCAATAGAATTATGCCCCTAAGAACTACTCAAGTGAAACACAGCTGGCTTCTATGAGTAAAACAATTAAAGGTACCTTCAACAAAGGCATGTTGTTCAAAAAAGGGGAGTGCAATTTTGGGAATAATTCTCAAAATGAGTTGCCTCCAAGGCTCCCTGAGATACTATCAGAAAGGTAATGCCACACCTCCTATAGCTGTCCCTGCTGAAGAATAGTGTGTAAGCAAGATGTCCTCTGTACCCCACACAATATAGTTCATGGATTTACACCTCCTACTGAGGTACAGTTTGAATGCAGTGAGACAAGAATGTCCTCTCTGATGGCACAGAGAGTGAAGCTGACTGAGCATTTAATAGACAGAATACAGCGATCATATCTTCCTGTTCGTTTTTTAAATTAAAAAAAGCGAAGTTGCTGGATTTGAAAAGTATCAATTAGTTGCTTCGTTCGTAGGTCTCAGCATTCAGTTTATCCTTTAGAGTATCTCACTGATGTGAGTTTTCTGAGAGGTGTTACTAGCATATCATGACAGTAACTAGCCCCTCACACTGCCTGTCAGGAGGTGGTGTAATACGTCAGGAGGTGGTGTAATACACAAGATGAGCTGTGTGATTACTCTGTAACCAGCTTTCTTGTTGGCATGGACTCAAGATGAGTCCCTGGGATGAAAACACTGATTAGCACCTCCATTGGCCCAACTCAGGCCCCTGCGTCGTTCAAGAACTACCAAAAGCAGCAGTATGCCTCACATTTAATGGACGTAAGCAGGCTTGCAGTGGTTGAATTATACAGCACTTCATCACAGACTGAATGGCAAGTTACATTTTCCCTTTGGTAAGTTGTTTTTAATTTTAATTAATAATTTATTAAAAAGCCTGTTCTTCTCCCTTAAACACAACGCTGGATTCCTTGAACGGGTGGCACAGCCATTTAGCTGAAGTCTATCAGCATTTCAAGTACAGCACCAAGTCATCAGAGCATGACCTCCATAGAGGCCTTGACAACCACAAGAAATTTACTGCTCAGAAATTTACTGAGCAGTATGGTGAATATATTCTCTCAGGGAATCCTAGCGCACCTGCTCGGGTACACATGTTCACTTTAGAATAAAACTGGTTTTACAATATTTGCCTCTTTTCTGTAGTTTACTGTGATACCTCCTTGTCAGATTAGCTGTCCATTTCCATTTGAGATTTCAATGAAATTGTTGGCAGAACTGACAGGCACCTTCCCTCTTTTGTTCCACCTGCAGTTCAGTGCCATTCATTTAAGGCAATATGAAAAGACCAGCACTCCTAAACAAATGAAAACAAATGTTTTATTTACAGGAAAAAATCTGTACACTGTGTATACATAAAAATATACAAAATCATAATAGAAAATATAAAAAGTGTTAAAATGTATACAAACACTGCTTAAAAATGTGACTCCTGTAAAATCTTAAGGTTTGTTATTAGAGTACACATTCATTTAAAAAAATCATCATACAAAATAATTCTCAAAGCTATTAAAAAAGTACACAGTCTATATTTGAATAGTTCAATGACTACATATTTTAAGGGTGATGAGATGATATGAAAAAAAGTAAGGCTTTTACACACAACTCTTATTTCAAGAACAAAATTCTGAATCTGATTTCTGAGCCAGAGAGAAGACATCTGCACTGTCAAAATTCATTAAGTGATTCAGGTATGCCCAGACATGGGCTACTTTAAATTTCAAACAGTTAAATCAGGTATCCTCCTTGTGTGTGAGAGGATAGATGCTGGGAAAGATTCAAATCACTTTAACAGCAGGCTTCTGAATTACTTACTTCAAAGCAGCATTTCATTTAAATATGCATCAACTTTAGAAAGCATGAAGGGAAAAATAGTAACCATTTATTGTTGCAGTCAATGCATTTAATACTCCTTTCATGGTACATCTGTGTCACTGTCCAAATGGCATTTTCCATCCTTAAAAACTTCTGAAGAAAAAAGAAATTAAAAACCCCACTATGGATTGCTTCACATGTGTTTTGAACTGCTGTTTAATTCAATCAGTCTCTGAAATGACTGTGTTCAGTCTGTGCAACCAGGGAGTGTAGACACTTGTCTTCATTTAAAAAAAACCCCAGCTCTTTTGGTTTTCCTGACTTTGGCAAGAGATCCACAGCAACAAGTTCAGAATTCAGATATCTTCACCAAAGAAAGTGTCTCGACCAAAGACAAGCAATGCTTAAATTAAATTTGTACAGTGAGAGTGTACATTAGAGCGTTCATATCACTACTCTCTCCCCTCAAAGGTACATCATGGTAATTTCACTGAATTTACCAGAGTTTCTACAGCATAAAACTGCACAACAAGGTAAAAAAATATGTAGTAGTTTAATCCAAGGAAGGACTGAGCTATGAGTTTATGCTGAGGTAACCTTTAGAACTATAGAGGAATGGAAAAAATAATGGGTTTTTTCAAGTAAAAAGATTTTGGCTCAAAATGAGGCAAAATATTTCTTATTTTTTTCTTGATCAAACAAAAGAATACTTTGATTTAACCATCCAAAACTGAATGCATAAAATGACAGAGCACCACAAGTCAGAAAATTTACAGAACTCACAGTGGGGAAAGAAGAGCATAATTCAGCATAAACTCAGTGCGTTTCCGAAAGCTGCTGCTGTGTTTCTGGTTTGTTTCAGTTAACTTTAACTGTTGTCCACAGCACCAGGGCACAGAAATGAGGCTCGATAGTGTTTGAAGGCAACTTGTTCCTACTTGTCACTAAAACTCCATAAATTTAAAGCCTACAAGTGCAAAGGGAGCTCAGGGGCCCAGTAGCAGAGGCAATTGCTTGGCTGATGATGCACCTCACGATGCACCAGGTTTGTGCAAACCTCTCTTGTCTAGGTGCTGTCCCACTGTTAGTGTGTGAAGCCACATGGGAGAGCTATGAAGCCATGCCTGTATCTTTTCCCTGAAAAGCCCCACGATCTTGGTGAGAAAGTGCACTTCCTTTCACATTGCTGCATTCAACATATGTATCTAAAACCTGCACTCTCGCCCATTATTTTTAGAAGATCCGTGGTTCAGTGTTATTACATGTTGACTGTTTTAAATTTGCTGAATGTGGTTCTTTGCAAACATTTCTCTGCCCTCACAAGGGATGGGGAAATGCCCATTAATTCAAAAACATTTGGAGGGCTCTTATAAAAGCCAGCAATGCCAATGCCACAGAGAGTAAGAAGCGGTGAGAGGAGCACCTCTGCAGGTCCTTCATATTTCCCCCTTATTTCTGCCCTTTCCCCGCTTGCAGCAAGTGGAAGGGAGCCCTCAATTAGCAGATCAAACACACTTGCACTTGTGCAAAAACTTAAGGAGGACAAGACAAGGTAGGAGAGAAAACGCTCTTTAAGCAACTACAATGTGTTGGAGCAGGCAGACCAGTAAAACATCACAGTGGAAACCAGTGTTAGAAAGCCATGCCAGGCTCATTTTCTAAAGGCGGCATCACAGGTTGGTCTTCCTCCTCTGCGAGCAAACATTTGCAGCACAGCTCTGCAGCATCTTCTGAAGTGACGGTGCTACAACAACCCCATTTGCACTTGTGGAAGGAGGACTGACTGCCATATAAATAAGGATATGGCAAAGAAAAGTTTTTGGCTGCAAGGGCTTGAGTGTGCAGTCCAGTAAATTAAAAATATACAGTTCATTATTTAACATCTCGGACCTGGTTCTGCACTGGTACATAAATGATGTACTAAGTAGGTATGCTTAGCACTTGTTACATGAAACTTTATAATTTGCCTTGTTCTGTATAATCAACAACGATTAATCAATGTTGATTATTCTGACAAATTATTGAGAGAATAAATAATACTACATAATCCTGGTGTGGGTGGTTGAGCAAGGCAGTTTGTATTTTCCTTCTTTGCGAAACCCAAAGTTAAAAGTTAGTGGTTGCAGGCCAGTCAAAGTGATTTTTTTTCTTTTTGGAACTCTAGAAGTTCCTGATTGAAAAGTAGCGTATTCACTAGTCTTAGAAAGCTAAACTCTCTTCCTTTACAGCTATGTTGCAGCTAACCCAGGGTACAGCAGAGAGAGACATGTTTGATTGCACTGTTCAGACTGCGTATGTTTTGCAAACAGGGTGCCAAATATATGGAAAAATAGATTAGTTCTGTGTAGGCTATCTATTCTCCATGCATTTAAATAACAGTGTTATTAACTTCAAGAATAAAAGTTGCCACCATACATAATATTAAAAAGAAATTGGTATGTACTATATCCAGAGTCCAAGGCTAGTATGAGTAAAACCTATTAATTTTGATATGTACCAGAAATGCCTTATGGACATAACTATCCATACAACATGGAAGTACAGTTATTAGATCATCTACACATAATTTCTGTCAACAAGAAGAATCTTAAAGTCATCATAAAGCCCAGAAAGAAGACTAGGTCCTATGTAAGACACGTATTCTTCATTTTGAGGAAGGAAAATAATCCTTCCAAAAGATCCTTCCAATACTGCTTCCCAAAGAGCTGAGTGAGAGAAAAAGGATTTTGTGATTATACTTACATTACAATTGAAGATGAAATAGTCATTAATGTTGTTTGGGGGTTTTTTTTGCCTTTCTGTCAAAAGGCTTTTTTCTTAAGTCAAAACACAAAAAATACTTTCCACCACAACCAGTCTTTCCAGCTATTCTTTTCAATGTCTCTTTGAGCTGTCTGCTTTTTTACTGGATGGACATGAGTAGGATATAGCTGTGCTTATGTGTACACATATTCCTGGTGAACTTACTCTAAAAGAAAATGTACAGTCAGGTAGGAAAAAAACAAAACAAAAAAAAACCTGAAAAAAACACTCCAAAACATCAACTTCCCACCACCTGGAAAATCTGAAGTCTTGGAAAATATGGAAAATAATGTTTTAAATATGTTAGCCATTAGGCAGACTTTTAGAAGTTCCTTAAAGAATATTGTCCTTGTGTGTTATGAATGAAAGCATCAAACCATCTCCATATGCAATCTGTAGTCAGGTTTTTTTGCAGACATTACAGCTTTTCTGGGTTATAGTCTTTCAAACATTAAGTAAAAATTGCTGATATCATCTTCTTTTGTCAGAAAACTCCTCCTTTCTGAACAGCAAGAACTTGTGAGACTTTGATTCAGACACCAATGAAATACCAAACAAATAATGTCTGTATTCCTGAATGCTATCTTTGTTGACAAGAGGTGAGCCTCCTCTATGCTTGCTTTCAATGCGATGGGTGAATGCTACACAGCCTCCCTTGGCCTTCTCTGGATCTTTTTAATCTGTGCAGACTGAGGGAAGGCAGCATTTCCATCTGACACCTTCCTGATAGTCCTGTCAGGGAGAGTTCTTCCTAATTGGGTACAAATATGTTCTTTTTTTCTCTAAAGAAATGAGACATTTCTCTCCTCCCTCTTCAGTCAGTGTGAGCATGGGAGACTTACATCCAAAATACATCCAGTAGTTTAACTGGTTTAGCTGTGTACAGCCATCTCCGACCGCACGTGCTTCAGGGCCACCCTAAGCCCCTGTTCAGCTGGAGGCCTGGAACTGAGCCTGCGTAGGAACAGGCATTAAACTCTGCTCTAGTGCATGACTGCACAGCTTGGAGTAGCAATTACTTCATTCTGGGAGAGTGTGAAAATCCCATGGAGCCCCGGGAAAGGCTGCATTGTTCAACTGGCCGCTCTGTACATACATGAACAATGGAGGCTGTTTCACAATGCCAGGTCTGACAATTAAATAAATCCATTTAAAAAAAATTACAGTCTAGCATATGTGGCATGAGACCACCGACAAATTCTGACAGTCACACCAACAACAATACATTATATTTCTGCCTAAGTATGTCCTTTGCACCTTCATGAGCTAAGCCTTTGCTTTTCTTTCTGTAACTATTTGCAAAGCAGTAATAAATACTCAGGCTCAGAAAAGAAGTATTTCTCATGCCTGCTACTTAATTACAATTTATAGACTCAAGACTAGATTGGTCTAAGATACATTTTTTCAAGTATTCTCTTCTTGTTTATAGTACGACAGTAGTACCTTATTGCACATTGTTTCTGAAAGACTTACTTCTACAAGTGTGGGAAATTATTTCGTTTGGGGCACTTGACAGCTTTGAACCCTGGCAAAATGACCTTCCCCTTCCGATACAGATCATCCTGCAAACCTTTGTTCATCCTCTGCACCAGGAGCTTCTCGTAGAGCAGTGGGTGGTAGGCCCCTAAGGTGCAGGCTGCATCGTAGTAGAGTTCATGGTAGTGACACAGGTCGGTCTGTCGCACCGAAGGGATGTACTCGTACACGTGCACTTCATTGCACATGGACATCATGATGAGGATACCTGCAACAGGAAGTGAAAACAAAAGTGAACGCCAGCTTTCACTTTTCTCGCAGAAATTTCCCTGCAGTCATCCAATCTATTTTTTCTTTCCTTCTTTTCTTTGCTGTCACACACCTTAAGTATTCTGTAAAGTCATTAAGTGAAGCAATTGTTCCTTTTGTTTGAGCAGCTTTCACTTGTCCCTGGTACATAAAGATTGTGATCCCTGCAGACTCAACAGGGTAGGATAACAGTCATAAAGAAAGAGTGAGAAATCTGAAAAGAACTTGCATTATCACCATCAGCCTCCTGAGTGAAAAGACTGCTCTTTCCCACCTCCCTTCACTTACTCTATGGACTGTCCACAAAACATCCCCCACAAGAATCCTTGAAACATGTCCACCTTATTGCAATGCTGGTCCTAGTCTGAAATCGAACCAATTCCACTTTTCCCATCCACTTGCTTCTCTCTAAGCAGGAAGACCTGGCCAAACAGATGCAGAAGGGCATATAAAAAAGAATCACCCGTGTAGTGGTGGCACAGAAGCCCACAGCTTCAGACTATTCTGTGAAGAGTCTCATGGAGAGACACCAACACAAATTCCTACTTAGAGCAGTGCTGTCATAAGAAAAAGCCCCTGACCACTTCCTGCTCAGCAAGGAGAAATCCACAAAATGCCAACCTATTTTTTTCTGCCACATGCCAATGGCACACTATAATCAGCACTATCAATTGCGGTCTTTATAGCCTTGAAACAAGAGAAATATTGGTCTTACAGCTGCACATTTTCAGACAGATTAATACCAGATAATGATCAACAACACTGCCTAAGCTACAATACTTTCACATTCAATCACAGCTCCTGGAAGCATTTTCTGTTTCACAAAGTCATGCAAAAGGAAAGTGACGTGAAGTAAGTTTGGACGCCATTTATTTTTTTTAAAGATTTCACTTAAAAAGTAAATTTGTGTAGAAAATTTATTGAGGCACTTGTAGCACTACCAGTATCCCTAACTGTTGAATAGGACTGTCAGCTCTCAGAGGAGGCAGCTGTATAACTCTGCTCACTTGGCACTTACAGATGAGAACTGATGCAACTGTTGGTTGGGGTTTTTTTCTGCACAGCAGCTTTGGCATCATCAAAGGTGTTTTGGGTAGATCTCGGAAGTGAAATGAATTAACATAAAAAATTATTTTGGTTTGTTCATTAAGCAAAGCCACTTTCTGAAGTTTAGTTTACAGTTTGGGAAGGCAGGGATTTCAATGGCTTGCTAATGAAAAGAACCCTATGTTCTCCCTGCTGTGTATCATTAGATTATCAAAATGACTTTTCCCTGCCTGATGTGTGAAGTACCTGAAAACCAATTACTTCTATGATTAAGTCTTTTATCATAAATTAAAGGTTCTGAAAATATTTTATAATTATTCTACAGCTACACTCTACAGAATCTATAGTCTTAGAAAAGCTAAGCATATCAATTCTGAAGTTCACAAATTTGAGTGAACTTAAGCCTTAAGCAGAAAGAAACACATATTCATGATGAAAAAAATATTTAATCGCTATTTGAACAAAAAGTACTAGCTTAATAAACCAAGTTTCCTCACCTTGAAGATGTTATAGAGATGCTCTGAATTGTAACCTGTCAAGCTGCTACATTTGGAATTGTTTGGTTTTTTGTTGTTTTAGTTTTACAAATGCTTTCGTCAGCTTTTCCACTGCCAACCTCCTTCCTCCATTGATGGAGAGCCCACCTGCCATTCCAAGGTAATTGTTATCCAGTTGGATCAGAGGGCGGACGGTGGAAACACGTGCAATAATGAACCACATCCAGAAACAGACAGTAAAATTATTTCTCTTCTGTGCCCAGAGCCAAGCCTAGAACCAATTTCAAAAGCTACACCACCAACATCTTAGGAAAAATGGCTCTGATGGAAAGTACAAGCCTTAACCAAAGTGTGTTTTATTTCACTGCCACATTACCAAGCTAACTTTAAAAATAATAAAGGAAGTTGCCATTTGTGGGATTGGAAAACTGTCAAGAACAAAAATTGTGACTCCTTAACAACAGAAAAATAGCCAAATAACTGCTAGGTATGGTTCAACCATGATGAAATTTTAAGCAATATCATTGACTTTCCTGTAAATTACTTAATGGACAACTTGGAAGTGGTAGAGTTCTAGTTTTTAGTCATCAGTGGTTCATTGTCTTCCAGAATCAATCTAAAAGGCACGCTGGGCTATCTAGTTTAGCTCCTTACCTTTCCTGCCTGGTTCCATCCAGACCACGTCTTGGGATTTCAGTCTAGGTTGCTCATAAATAACTGTAACTTCTACTCACATTTTTGCTAATGATGGACAATGATGTTTGGCAGGAGGAAAGACAGTGACTTGGCAGACTATTTTTTTGAGTGGTAACAGCTAATTTATAGCACATTCTTGTGTTGAGGTCTGAAAGATACTATTTTTTTTCTAATGCTATGAGTCTAGGTTGTTTTCCCTAAGTCCCTAAAACAGGGCTGCCGACAGTGCTCCCTGGACTACAGGTCTCACATCCCATGTTTTCTCATACCACTCTTTAACTCAGTTCCTCTCTTTGCTTGGTTTTAACAACATTGCAGGGAGCTACTGACATCTGTATCCAGCAGATATAAGTCTGCCAGGCTGTCTACATTTTCATCTACCTTACAACTTAGTTTTCCCATCTTCCCTTCTCTCCTCCGCTTAGCGTCAGTGACACTATAAATTTTTTAAATCACCAATTGTTTTTTGCCACTTACATGACCCCCAAAATATTTTTTACATTATGTTTGAACTTTTATGTTTTGGATGCAGTCTCAAAGCTAAAGAAGAGGTATGTGCCTGACTGCTTTCAGACCTAATCTTGGTTCCATTAACTCACTTTGCTTGCCTGCCTGTTCTGAGAAGTCCCACGTTGCTTCCCATTTGTTATCTTTACACATTTCTTTCTGTGTTATTGCTTCCTAAGTTTCTCTTCTGTAGCTGAATTTCTTGGCATTTTCTCCCACACCTGTAGTGTCCAAATGTGCCTCGTTTATTTCCTATCCTTCTACTGCCCTCAGAGTATGTCTATACACTTAATTCTTTCATCTGTGTACTTTTCACATCACTGCCCGATTCAACATCACCTGCATCAGCTTTGTTCCATATCTCAACACTTCTCCAGGATTATCAGTATGAATGAAAACCTCATTGTTTGATAGCCTGTAGGGTGAAGAATTCAATATTTGTCTTCACTAACAGTCCTTACAACAATTTTCAGTCCATGCACAATTATTACCTATAAAACAGCACAGACTGTCTTACACACGACCTAAGGGGCTATTAATAAACAGGATGAGACAGTCATTGTCCCAACACAATATAGAGTTTGGACAGAATTATCTTACTGAGATGTTCATGCCCAGCTCTGACCTTGCTGGTTTAAAGCATTCTTTACAGACAATGCAGGAGACAGGTATTTCTAGGGCAAAACTCATCAGACTTATTTTAGATGTCTCCTTTCGGATGTGTTGAATTGTTCACTTGCAGAGAACTTCCTTTAAGTGTTGTTCCTCTCCACTGACTAGACAAAAAACAGAAATAAGAGTCTGGCAATTGGCTATCAAGAATCTTCTCCTCTACTCTTTTACGTAACTTGCTTTTGGAACTTCATGAAAAATATTATAATTGGCTTTTCCAGAAGCAAAGTGAAAAGAAATAAAAACAAGGCATGACCAAATGTGCAGTTACCCACACCTGAGATAGGTATCACAGGCTCCTTTGCTGTCAGAGAAAGAAAGTGGGCACTTTTAGGAAGCAGTTTGTGTCTAATGGATCATGCAAGCCATTCCCCAGAAGTTCCTGTTTTTTTCTGTTGGCTGTAGTGGAAGCCTGAGTGGCAGCATGGATAGCTGCACTCCCAGTGTGGGATGAAAATTTCACATGTTGAGGGGAATATGGGGCTCGCAGTAACATTTAAGAGGTACCTATTTTTTGCTCTAATAAGTCTGAGGGTGACTAACATAAATACAGACTTGCACTGGAAGTTAGCTGAAGTTAGGACACACAAGTCCTGCTCTCTGACTGACCCAGACATGGACCACACACATATGGAAAATTTATGTGCAAGGATTAAGCTGAAGGGAGATGGGTTTTTTTCTTTCCAGCATCCATAAATATTAAGGGACGGGAATGGGAGTAAAAGCAGAGAATTACAAAGTATTTAGAGAATGCTAGTAAACATGCACAACTTAAGAAAACATAAAACCTGAAAGGGAAAGCCTATAGGCTATAGGCTATATAGATGCCTATAGCATCTGAACATCAAAAAGCTTTTTACATCTTAAATATCCAATCCATATTTCACATTAAAGAAAAGGTCAGGGTATCCAGCCTGATTCTATCTTTGACAAACATAACTGGTGCTACCATACATTCAAAATCACAACTGAAGATAATTCTGCATAGGCCACTCTAATCTAATTCTAATACCCTTGCTGGATTTTTGAAAGTCCCATGTGGATTACAACTGCAAAAAGGGAAAAATGCAAAATAATTCTGCCTATATTATGGTAGAACATTCAAAGGTGTGCTTTGTGAAGGTTTTATAGTTGAATGGCAATGTTCATGAACACCTAACTGGACATTAAAAAAAGAAAAAGAAAAAAAAAATTGTGATCATAGAATACTCTTTTTAAAAAACTATAAAATCTATTATTCCAAAGAAATGATGTGGTTGTCAGAGAAACAGTCAAATGTGACTTTGTTATAACAGTATAATTGTAGATACTAAAACAGTATTTCATATTTTGAAATATTATATATTAGTATTTCAAAATCCTTAAAGTGTGTTATCTCTTCTTGGCCTTTTGGTTAAGACCAAGTGTAGTGTAGTACTTTTATTTTTTCCTGTTTGGCAGATATCTAGGGTGTTAGGAAGTGTTTGGTATAGTTTACACTCAGTCCAATTGGCACAAATAAACCTAGCTTCTACAATCTGCACTGAGAACTTTTAAGCCAGAATTATGTGAAGATTAAATTCCTTGCATGGATGGTTTTTACATATGAACATGTACTATGGATTCTAATCAAAAGGAGAACATGTTTTTTCTATTTGTTCTTGGCAATTTGAATAATTCCAAAGGTTTTGATTTTCCAACATGAATATTGCAGTGTATGATTAAGCTTCGTGGTTAGCACTCTAATTTAAAAAAAGAATGTTTTCTAGTTTACAAATAAATAAAATATAGTTTAATATACCTGAATTAACAGATGCTGTACAAAAGCATCTAGAATTATAAGTGTAACTCAAACATTCATCAAGAACACAGAATCATTTTAACATAATGTAAGAGATGCTGAAAACATTTAAATACACATAATCTGATTACTATACTCATAATGTCTCATTTCACACACATCGTAAATTCAGTTACAGAAAATAATTTAGCTAGATGTACTAGTAAGTTTGTGTTTGATAATCTGTGTACTTGAAAGCATTACAAATAAGCATAAAGCATTTAGAATGTATAATTTTCTATATGATAGTCTACTACTATAGTCTCTGTTGATTGGATTGCAGATACCACAGGAAACTCCTTGAAACTGGGCCAAATGTGCCTCAGTTATTCTTTGGAAAATGCAGTAAAAGTAGCTCTGCCTTTTTAAAGGCACTTTGTTTCTTAAAAAAGGCTCTTTTACCTCTATTTAGTTAATGAACTATATGAAAAATACTAACCACAAGAGAACCAAATTATTTATCAAAGAATTGTCACCAAATGGCCCTGTGCCTAAGCTTAATAATTTGTGCAATACTTGTCATCTTTGATGTATAGATACTAGCATTACATAGTAGACCTAGAAAATTACATATTTATAACTTTGTGAATGCAAAAAGCTCTACATTAATCACAATAATACATTCTGTAATATGAGCACAGACTGGAAAATACTGACCAGTAATATAATGTAATTCTAAATGTATTATTTAATTTTGGGTGATACACTAGAATAATAAAGATTTTTTATGTGATTTAAGAGGAGAGTTTGCTCTTTTATGTCTGCATTTTGGGAAGTGGGAGATACTCAAATTTCAGTGTGCTTTTTATTAGAGTAAGAATAATTTGAAGCTTATGTATTGGAGGTATTATTTATTTTTGTGCTAATACTTGAACAACACTGAGCTGGAAAGAGTGAGCACTATTCTGTTCCTGCACCAACCACTGGCAAAACAGCTGAATAACAGCAACAAAGGCAACTCTTATTATGTCTAATTGTTTCTTTCAATTCATGAAAGTGCATTTTTTTCTAAGCAGAGCTGGAGATCAGCTGTATACTTTTATGCAACATGCTCTCCAAAGCCATCTTAAATTTGAGTTCTTAGTCCTACAACGACCTGCTAATGTTGCAGTGTAATGATAGCCTTGCTTGTACCATTGTCTTGATGCATGCAAATGAAGATTAAAATAATGTAATCAACTATTAATAATGCATAACTGTTAAAACTGTAATGTCAACTGTAAAGCCTCAAACAACATTTCCCTTCTCCCAACAATAAAGTAATCTGGGCTTAATTATTTTGTGTTCAGTGGATTGTATGTTATGCTAAAATTTCTAGCACATAGCAAAACTACCACCTACACAGACAACCTAAAATGTAAGAATCTACACAGTTCATATTTTGATTTGGGAGTAAAAAAAACCCAAAACGACCCAAAATACTGCAGTCACAGCTTTCAGCTAGCTTTTAAAAAGATAAAAGTCACTGATCTATAAGAGTACATAAATGTG
Source organism: Melanocharis versteri (assembly GCA_013397845.1). NCBI lineage: Eukaryota > Metazoa > Chordata > Aves > Passeriformes > Melanocharitidae > Melanocharis > Melanocharis versteri. The sequence continues at coordinate 396,610 of VZTG01003068.1, forward strand.
AATTTCAATTAAAGTCACCTCTGAAGAGGTATATTAGCAAAGTGTACTGCTGGACTACGGTAAGTAGGAATTTATAGAAAATCCATTAAGTAAACAATGGACAGGAGCAAAATCTCCACAGAAAAGCCTTTATAAAATCTCAACATTATTAAAAAGCCCCCAAAGTTTCTGAATGCTAATGTACCATCCCATCCAATGAACACAGAATGCTGCTCTTGAGAAACTCAGCAGTTTTACTCTCAGTCTTCAGATGACAAAAATTTAAGGTCAGAATAAGGCTGTTTACATTGGCTACCAAAGAGGGTACAGGAACAGTCAGTTCTCACTGCAGAATGGTAACAGTAGAGACTGACACTTTATATATTATCAGATTCAATTAAAAACTGAACTTTGATTATGTACAGAAAGAGGGGAGGAAGACTGAGTGCATATTTCACAGTGAAAGACTTACTAACATGAAGTGAGAGGTGACTTCTGTTGCCAAAAGGTAGAGCAAATCCTTCCCTAGTAACAGTGCTAATTTAGGATTTGCAGGGGAATCCAAATCTGAGGTTTGGTGGTTGGATGCTTATATCTCTTCTGAGAAAAATGGCATAGATCCAAGTCCAAGACAAGATGTAAACATATCAATACTCATTTAGAAAACTTATTTTTCAGCCAAATGTGAACTAACAACTTTAACTGTGAAAAGCCACCATGGCAATTGCCTAATGCTAATGCAAGATGATGAGAATACTGTGCAGAAATTTGTTTAGAAGCATGAAGGCAGCAGCTGCAAAAATGATGCAAAAATACGAAGGAATGGCTTCTCAAAGCTCTTATAAGGATTAAAATAGGAAGACAAAGAGTAAATGATTTATAATGAGGAGGGACATTAGCTAAGTGATGACATGCCGCATTAGGCAGTTACAAGCCAGCGGAAGTCCATGTTGGTATCTCAGGAAACAAACCAAAAAAGACTCCCAGATTAAAATCAAAAGGTTGGTTTACCCTGTTGAACCTTTATTCACAAACTGTCCCCCCTCAACCAATCCTGCTCTCCCCATCCTCTCGTCTCTCCTCTACAGCTGGGACACGGACCGTGCTTCCCTCACCCCAGCCACCAGCTGCCAAATGCTACCGCCTTTCCTCAGCAGCACTGAGCTGCTGCAGAGCTGACACAGCAGGGTTTTAAGAGGGCAGGGGGTCCAGGCAGAATTTATGCAGATATGGGGCAGCCCATACCCCAAAGGAAGTGCAAAACCCATTATTTTCCCTAGCTCCCATGCAGTGAAAAAAACAGGGGAGAAATTCTACCTCTTGTCTCTCTCATTCCTCTAAACTCAAAGCATGTGAGAGACTACCTCTTCCCCACTGGCCCCCTTTCTGAGAGATTTAATAATATTGTGACTTAAGTGCTGTAATACAGTTATTAACAATGTTAAAGGATTCCCCTGACATCAGTCGCTGTGGAAGGATGCTGACTCATTGCTGCAGAAGAACACCATGAGGACACATTCCACCAAAATCTTCCCTTTGGCAAGATCCAGTTTCTTATAAATAGTGCTAAGAGGCAGGAATAGATACAACTGTTAGGTGAAAAACGTAATTACTGAAGAAACAGTGTAAGACCAGGCTAAAACATTTCTTGACATTTGTGAAAAGAAACATTCTGCTGTTTCCATGTTTTAATTTATACATTTGTCCAATTTTGTAAACTGGGCCTATTGGAGGCTAAAAAGCTTGAAACAAAAGTGCCTCACTGGACTCAGAACCGTTTTTGTAACCTTTTCTATATGATTAGAATCATCATGGTCCATGCTAGAAATTGCTTAGATTTAGGAATGTATATCTCTGTGAAAATTCATACCCTCTATTTAACAACAGCCTATTTTCCTTCATATAGCTGTTTTAAGCACAGTGGTATTTAGTAGTGTGGTCATTTAATAAATGATTTTCTCTTCTTGAAATTAAGACACTCATATTTTATGATGGCCATCACTTATTCAATCTTTCTACTAATTCCATAGGAACTAATATAAATTTTGTAAGAATCAGGTAGAAGCTCAATATCCAGGATACCCCTTTCATACAGGTACACTCAGTTGTGTTTGCCAGCTTCAGTTCCAACAGGATCATTTGCTGCATGAGTGATTGAGAGATACCTCACCTGAAGACCGACATGACTTTTCAGATTTCTGCCAAGCTGCATTATATTTTTTATGCTTTATCTTGCCCTTTATGTCCCTGACCATACGCAGTTGCTGTTTCTGTGCTACCTCTGTATTTAGATTATGTTACATGTGCAATGCATAGACATTAATTCGATAAGGTTACCAAAACAGGAAGACTCTTCCTAATAAAATATTTAAAATACATCTATCAGAACAGTAGCTAGTTATGAAGTGAGGTGGATATGACATCCAATAAGCTCGTCTTACTACCTTATTTTTTTAAAGTTAGTAACAGCCTACCAAAAAGCACTGCTCCTTGGAAAAGAACAATATAAATAAAATTCCCACTAGAGGAGAAGTCGGCAAATTTGCATCTGTACACAGAGTATATTTATCTGAACAGCTTTTGTTGTTAAAATTTTGCTTGTTTAATGGTTGATATTTTCAAAGCTTTCTCTGCTTGAAGGATATTTTTTGTCACTAACATTTAGATTTGGGATTGAAGATTGCTGTTCTATTCTCACAGTGAAATTAATTCCATTTTTTCAAAGAAAGCTTTTGAAGTGTTTTTCATGTGTGGTGGAAATACAGATTGACAGCACAATGATCCTCTTCACTATTCTTACAATCAGCAGCTGTTAACCTATTTTTATCAACAACCTCATTGCTACAAAAAACACTTTTGCAAAATGTTAATGCAGCTAGTGAGATCATTCCACATGAGCTGTCTTTCTGTGAATTTTTACAAGCAGGTTCCAAAAAAACCTCACTTCAAGAAGTAACCAACTGCCAAGCCCCCCTCCTACAACACACAAGGCCTCCTTTACTTTCCACTCATGTTGCAGGTATGCACAACCCACTCAAGGCATAGATGGGCATCTCCCAAACACCTTTTTGTCATCACTCTGGGACCTTCGGCACCCTCTTTAAGGCCTTTGGTGTGCTCCACAGTAACCTAGGATGCCACTACTGCATCTAGAACCCAAGATAAATGCTCAAAACTGGTTTTCCCATATCAGATGCAATCTCAGGTGTCTTTGCTTTCAGATTCAAATACAAAGGAAAAAACCAAACCATCTTCTGACTGCAGCAAATACCTAGATCAATATCACAATGTCAGTGAGGAAAGGATGGAGTTTCCAAAGCGGAAGATGGTATTTGAAGCTCTACTGCCCTCCGAGTCAAGACGCATAAGCAAGGATGACCCTGACTCAGCCTTGCCACTCTGACTCCTTGCATCCTTTAGACCTTCACAGTCAGGATCTGTTGTACATCAGATAAGTTGTTCTGCTGTATGAATTGTGCCAAATTATCCCCCCAATGAATACTAAGGAGGACCAAAAAATACAGTGAGACACTATTGCTTCCAGTGAAGAAGAGAAGTGCTCAGACTGAGCACTGGAAGCCCTTGGCCTATGCAGGGAATACAGCTCAGCCTGCCATTGGTTTCACCTGTCTTTATGATCTGCCATCTGCTTTCACTTGTTGTCTGAGGATTCTCTGCTCTATGATCCCAATGAAGGACTTCAGAACGGAGTAGGTCTTCAACAGATAAATTAATATAGAATAATAGAAATTTCTCATAGATATATGTATGTTTTATAGATATGGTAGGTGTACTACAGAAGTGAAGGGCAAGGAAGCAGAGCATCAAATTCACTCAACTATTTTCTAGTTCTCATACTGTGTATTTTTGCTAGTCATTGTTTCTGTATAGAGCACCAAGAACAAACAGTACACATGTACGGACTCAATCCTCCACATGTATGCAATGTATATGTTTTAATTTTTTTTTTTAATCTAACATGTCTACTGGGACCATCTTTGATACACCTACCAATAAACCCTGAAGAAGGAGGGTTGGGCTGTATCTTCTCTTTAGTGTTCTCCTGAATGATGTCCCAGAGCTGCCATATAAACTTTGGATGGAGGATGTAGAATGGCTGGGTTGGATTCTTCCTGCGATGCTGTACGTAGGGAGTGAACAGATTGTAGTCTGGCTTCTTATACCACTGGGAGGAAAAAAGTCAGATTTTTTAAATAGTATTAAACATGTTTTGAACACTACATGTACAATAGCATAAACTGGCTTCATTTGGGTTCTGCAGAACAGAAGCAAAGGTAGCAAAGCAGCCTGCACTAGTGGATGCTTCTGCTAGAAAGGCATTCCTCACTCTGGGCTATTCTGTTTCCTTCCTTCACACAGAGACTCCCAATAAGTAATTGACTGCTGTGGGATGAGCCAAGACCATTTTCCCCTCATAGACCCACATTAAAGAAGAGGTTCAAAGAGCTTTGACATGGTGTCTGGGCCTGGGGGTGAACCTTCCTCTGAAAGCATCCCTGTCCCTGACGGAGGCAGCAGCAGCGCATGACGCAGGCTGATGGCAGCCTGCGTAGGAAGCAGGCAGCCTCTGGCATCTGTTGCTAAGGGAGTTCAGCAGATGAAGGCTTACTTTCTACTTTGCAGCCCGCTCGGCTCCAAGCTCCCTGTGCCAAAAGCCATCAGATCAGCTTGTCTACTGGAGCTGCAGCAACAGCCAAAGTAGAGACTCCCCCAGTGACAACCAGATGGACATCTGCTGCTCTCAGTGAGGGGGTGGACGGCAGGGCACAGATGGCACAGTGGGACAGTGGACATAAAGGGAAGACTGGTGGGGAGCAGGCCTGAGAAATGGGGAAGGCACCCAGAGAAATTTTCACCAGGGTGTTATATTTTGTTTGGGAAGGCAGAGGGGAAGGGGGGGGGGAAATGGATGCAATTTTTCACCTTTCCTGATAAAGCCTCCTTCTGAAATCTAGCAATGTTCCCTCCTTGGCGAGCACACAGAAAACTCGCTGTTATGTGAAAACAGCAATGTTTTATCAAACAAATGCTATCATTCATCTATCCTAGCGTCTCAGAACAGTCCATTCCAGTGTAATTGCTGGCTACTGAAAAGTTTTTGATCAATAAACCAATTTTGACCAATTCCTATAGATGCAGCATTCTCCACTCACATAAAGACAGAACCTGGGGTTCATGGTGAAAAGGGAGAACCAGGAGACTAAAGTAGTAAATTAATTTTCTCTAGTACTTTCAACTAATTGGGAAGAAAGGTCTAAGTGGATATCTTACCACATTCAGATTTGCAGAGTAGGGAGCAGGATCCCAGGCTATTAAGATAACATCTTTATACAAGGAGCTGTCGACAAAGTGATGGTTTGGATTGGTGAGAATCTGCAAACACAGATGCAAAGAAGTGCACAGCATTAAAAGCAAGTGGGATCCAGAAAAATGGCAAAATCCTTCTCTCAAGTGAACAGTCCTACCCACACTGCTGTTTGTTATGCTTTAGTTCTGGTTGATTTTAAGCATCTTGTTTTGTTAAAAAAATATACCAAAAAAGCTTAGCCATAAACAGCACTCATGACAGTTTGAAGTAGCAGTATGCTGAATTACTCTCCATCTGTGAGGGATGTGATGGGACCACTCGAGATGCTGCGTAATTGTGAATCAACATTACCATGTATTCTGGAACTTGAAAAAGAAAGCTACAGTATTTCAGATCACCTGTGGGATCCTCTTGGACACAGAGCAGCTTTCTTTGAAGGGCTACAGCCCCCAGGGGTAACGTCTTTCCCTGCCACCCATCCCCAAGCATCTTTTTCATGGCTTTCTCATTTCAGCAGCAAGTCAGTCTCATTTCAATCCAAAAATGCAAATTAGACCATGACTGTACAAATTGGTATACCTAGAAAAATGATTCCAACAACAGGCATGTTTCAGGGCTATTTTTGAAGTAACTGGCATCTTGCTCTATTCTACTGCTCTCCTATAACTCCTTCCTGCATCTCCCAGTACTTTGCCTGATCATTCCACCACACTGGAAGTTTACTCTTCAGTCCTGCTGGCTCATCCCTTCCAGGACCCTTCATGTCTAACTAGATCTCTTTGATTCCTGGTGCATCCAATGTCAGGCAGTTCAGCATTGGTCAAAACAGCATGAATTTTGTTCCAGCTGTTAAAATAATCAACATCCCAGACAAATAAATTCATAATGATTTTCATTTCCCTTTAGGATCCAATGAGCCATATTTAATTATGCATATTTTTCTTCAGAAAAATAATATTGTTGCCATAGCAATATTCCTCCTACCATAAACTTTGAGTTTAATGATTTCCATCAGCCTTCTACAGTAAGAACAGAATTAGTCATGCTGCTATCAGCATCCCCAACTACGTTTCTCAGAACAATTTTAACTTCAGAATGTAAACTCCTTTTTTGAGTATACAGAGCAAATTGACCAAAAGGTCAAGATTTTAAAAGCTCAGCTCCACACTTAGCACACAAAGGAGCTCTTACTTGCCTTTCAGTAAGCAAGAGTCCTCTGGAAGACCTGTCCACACAGATTTCACTCTCAGTGAGTCTGCATTCATATGTATAAGTTTTTTTGTGCAATAACAGTATCTGTTGCCACTGCACAGGCTTCCTTCATGTCCTTTGGGCTTTCACAGCAAAGAATATGAAGGAAGAAGGGGCCACAGCAGCCTTTTAATGAAGTGAATGCAGGAATTTCCAACAGTGAGGAGGGGAGGAGGGCCAGAAAACCCATAGAGGTAACCCAGCTACAGTACTGGTAGGGAAAGCCACTTCCATCAGGTGGCCTGTGCAGATTTCACCCTCAGAGAGGCCAAGGCTGATTCCTCAGCAGGTGGCCAGACCGTCATGGATGGCTTCTGACCTCTTGGAAGGAGCACAAAGGTGGTGGGAATACAAACACTTGTGCAGAAGCCACGTGAGTGACCTGGCCAGAACTTTGCCATGCCGTCTGTTTGCTTGAGAGGCTGAGGCCTGACGGGGAGCAGCGTGGAAGAGAAGACCATGGGACCTCCATTACCGTCCCAGTGGGAATGTAGTGCAGCAGCTCTGGGAGCCAGAAGACCCCAGTCTGCCCTGCATGGAGAGCACCTAATTTAGTGATTTAATCTCTCTGAATTTGCTGCAGAGCTAAAAAAGCTCAGATCACTCCCTGAGAATGTTTCTCTCTTCTACAGGGAGCCTACTAAGTCTAGTAAACTATAAAGAGTTTCTAACCCTTTCTCCTTGCCCAGCTCAGGAGTTCAGGCATGTCAATGTCAGGACATTTTGGCTAACAGTAAAATGGAGAATCATCAAAGAAAAGGAAAAAACCCCAACAAAACCAAAAAAAGTAAAATAAAATACATGAGAATCCATGTTCCCCGATACACTGATTACAGCACTAAAGGCAGAATAAGATATTTCTGCTTTCTTCTTGCGAACAAAAGAAAGGGGGCATATTTAACCTAAATCACTTCAAAGACCTAGTCTGTTCTGCAGCCTCACAAAGACCTACAAAACGAGTGTGAAGGGAATGACAGCAAACAGTCTTCTTTTTGATGGCAAAGAACATGAGCTTATACACATAAAAAACACACCCACCATGAATAGACTTAGCATGGGCAGTCATTCAAAGTAGGAGAAAAAATGAACTCATAAAAATTACAGTAACTGAAAATTTTGCTCTCCTTCAGCAAGAATCAATATGTGCAGAGCATGCTGCATGGCCGACCATACTCCTGTTGTTGACTAAGTAAACTCACCATTTCAATATGTCATAAAATTCCACAGAAATTCTGTTGCTGATTTTTCGTCTGCATTTCATAAAGAGGAAAGAGGTTTCATTTGCACCCAAGACTGGAATTCAGGCAATAGCATTTTCAAAATTGAAAAACTAATCTCGACCATAAGGTGTCACTGTAGCTCAAGTCACAATTATTTATTTACACCCATACAGAGAAAATCCCATTTTCTCTTGTTTCCATTCAGATGAACAAACCCACCTGATGTGTAATACCCAGTACACATTACAGTTTTTTACTAGTTCTTTCCAAATTTTTAAACCATGATGACTTGCCTGAAGTTACACAACTCAGTTCCCACTCCTTTTGCCTTCCAGCAAGGAAATAATTGGGGAACTGGAAAATATGAGATAACAGCTTTGGGATCACCACAGCCTGAACTTTGTGAAAATCCTGGAGGCAATGCCTTCTCCAAGAGGTCAAGGTCTTCTGCATTGACACTCTGGCATCCTGCAGAGCTTTTACAGATTAGTTCACAGGAGAAACTTCACAAACCAGTTCTCTAAAACAAGGCTATCGAGTCACTCTACATTGACAGCAGTGCAAACATCCCTGTAAGGGAAAACTTTCACCTGCTCTGCATCACGACTGTTGAATCATTACCTGCTTCCCATATTACCCAACACCTCTTCAGAGGTTATTAACTTACTGTCATATTGTACAGAAGAGACATCGACTTGAACTCAGAAAAGGAAGATCTTACCTGAGAGTTAATGATCCGCATGGTTGTTTTATTTCCCACATCTTTTTCGTAGCCACGTGTTGGAGCAGAATTAAATCTTAAAACGGCATCATGAGAATCTAGGAGCATAAATGAGGGGGTAACTCTTTTTTCTTAGTATCCAGAACAGTAAAATAAAACCAGTTATCTAAACTAATACAAAAATTACACATTTGTCCTAATTTGGATATTCTAAGGATGATGAACGTTCTGCTATGCACAAACAAAAATCCTCTTACATCTGCCATATGTTATTAACACAAAGGCCCACTGGGAAAAAAGTTCAGAATCATCTATTAATTTAGCATGCAATACTTAAATACTTCTCTTAATTGGATAGACTTAGTGTGGGAAGACTATTAGTACATCCAGTACACACAATTGCTCACCACTTCTGTCACAAAATTTACAGAGAATTACTCCATGCAAAAGCATGTAAACTGCAGAGATATCTAATTGCACATTTGAAAGAATAACAATGCTCAACTATAAGCTTGTGTTTCACAGTATTTTATAATACCTGAAAATCTCAGACTACCCCAAATCTATTCATCATACTGCGTTACTTATTCTCAAGCTCAGTACAAATCTTAAAGAGCCTCTGTATGGAAGCCAGCCCACACATCTGCTCACACAAAGAAACCTCAGGATCCCTTGGTAGCAAAGATCTAACAGAGCTGAACTGTCAAAGTTTCTCCACAAGCTGTTGACCTTGGAGTCATGGAGAAGAGAAAGCAGCTCTAGGTCAAGTATGGGTCAAGGGTAGACACCATGTGCAAGACTCCAGTGGAAAAGAGATAATCACCCTCCCAATGCTTCTTTTAAGGGGATCTCAAAGCCCAAAAGGTGCAAAGGAGAGCAAGACATTTTATCCACTTTCCAGAAACACACAGCCCCTGTTGATGGCCTTGTATTCAGTCTGTTTTTATCCTTTCTATTGACGGAAGCTGAGAATATGATTCAGGCCAAAGTGGGGATGAAATGCCTTAACCCACAGGTAGTTTGTACAGCTGTTCATCTCCAGTCACTTAAAATATGTCTGTAGCTCAAAAACTGGAGGAGGCAAAAGTCTCCAAAGATAACCTACATGCCTCAATGGAGTCTTGGCTTGGTCCTGTCAAACTGGGATCTTTCACTTTTTCCTTCCTTTACTCTGCACTCCTTGTACTCCAAACAAGGAAATGCTGTGTGGCACGCAGCCAGCAGTCTGATCTCACATACATGTTTGCATTAACATGTCATGTCTGAAAAGAGGGATTTTGCCAGATGCCCACCAAGCCCAACTCCTCAGAACCTAAGGAGTGGAAATTTTTTCTGTGTCCCCATGCAGGGACAACCCTAGCCTCAACACCCAGACTTCATCTGCCAGGCATCTTGATTGTGCAGGAGCTACAGGAAATGCATAGAAGCTCCAGGTACTCCACATAGTTGGAGAAGGAAAAGAAAAACACAAGTTTGTTGTAATGAATTTAAGAATATAAATTTGGATCCGTGACTGACAACTTTTAGACAATCTGTTGACTGAGAACTGGGAACTGGATTATGAAACAGGAATTGTATGGTGTGCAGCTTAATTGAGAGACAGTGTCTTGTATTTCCAACATCACTCATGCTGGTTCTTCATATACAGATGAAAAACTTCTCCTTCATCAAAAATGTATGACCAGGACACAGCTTAACACTGATTATAGCTGGTTTTAAATAAACTGATTTTAATCTTAGTACATATTTGTAGATAAGCATTTTAAAGATCTAAAGAAGTTTGGGGTTTGATCGCAGATCCCTGTTACTTCCTCTGATGCCAAAATAACTGGTTCTCTCAATTAGTAGCATGACCATGATGGGAGTGTTTGCTATACTTGCACAGTATTTCAATGCCTACCTCCATTTAAAAACAGTCAGAGGGGTGGGGGAGTGGAGGGCAGAAGACAGAACACAAATTAACATTTTTGCTTGTGTTTCTAATAGGAACACAGAAGAGGGAGCTAAAGGCCTATGAAGGGAAATGTCCTTTGCTGCTTCTTTCATAGGCGTTTTTGTTTTTTTTCTCTTGGGAGAATAAACCATAGAATCACAGAATGGTTTGGGTGGGAAAGGACCTTAAAGACCATCTAGTTCCAACCACCCTGCCATGGGCAGGGACACCTCCACTAGACCAGGTTGCTCAGAGCTCCATCCAACCTGCCCTTGAACATTTCCAGGGATGGGGCATCCACAGTTTCTCTGGACAATCTGTACCAGTGCCTCACCACCCTCACTGTAAAGAATTTCTTCCTAACATCCAGTCTAAGTCTCCTCTCTTTTAGCCTAAAATCACTCTCCCTTGTCTACCATTGCTGTAAGCAGTCACTTGACCCCCCACAGTCTGGGCCAAATCCTCTCCTCAGTCACATGTATCTGCCCATGGCCTGAGAGACACCTAGAAAAAACCTTCTGTGATTCCAGGTACTCCAAAACTTCCTTGCACAACATGTATGAGATCTGAAACTTTTATGTAGGCTTTTTCAAACCCCATCTCCCTCCCTTTATGCGGCATCAGATCACAATTTCTCATTTAAACTCAAAGCTCTTCTGTAGAAAATGGCATAAAGTTCTGTGCCTAGAAGCTTCCTAAGAAAACAGGTACAGACAGGAGCAAGCAGGCCCCAGGTACCATGTGAAGCACCCAAGTCCATACTTGGGCTTCACCTGAGTGTGCAAATATGACTTGAAATGTGCTGTAATTATGCAAATATGTCACAATGTGCTACGGATTGTACAGTACAGCACTAATCCATACTGGTGTAAACTGGGTGTACTGGGGAACACTGACAGAAGATTCTGTTCCAGTCAAAGACTGGAGCAGTTTCTCATGTTAGAGAAGGTAGGAACTGCTAAGCTTTTTCACGCCAAAGATTTCTAAATCAGTGAGGCTTCCTGTGAAATTGAGGGTTACTCTGGTGTGATTTTAGCTGCAGGCCAGCTGGGCACCTGTGCTGTGCTGAAAGCCTATTGCAGTAAGTTTGATAATCCTAGCAGCTCGGACATATCCCAGAGATTTAAAGGAAACCTGTCAGTGTCAAAGAGATGATACAGTGTGATGAAGAAAGTATGTGAAGTCCTGGAAGATGGGGAGGATTAATGAGTGAACATCAAAAGGCTTTTATACAGAGCTGAAGGAGATACCTCTTCTTGTTCCAGAAACAAGTTTGAGATATGCAATTCATCCTTCTTTCAATGCTCTTAGCATACTGCACATGTACTACTAAAATGAAGAATTACTGAGACATTAACACAAGTAGTAGCACTCATTTTTGAAAAGAAAAAATAAAACTGACCTGGATTAGTTTTATGGCCCCACCATCCTTTTCTGAATAGCTACTACAAAACTCCCACCTTGAGGTGGGGAATTCTGAGTGACACTGACATCTCAGCACACCTGTAACCTCACTACTCAGTGCAGCAATGGGAAAACAATGGGTGAAGATACTTGAACTCATTTAAATTCAGTCTCAGAAAAGTGGCCAGGTGGCTTGATCTCAGTGTATGAAGCTACTCAAGGGTCTGAATTCTTTATGTCTGTGAACTCTAAACAGGCAAGAGATGAAGAGGACACTCTACTGCTTCTTGACATGGAGACAAATGTCTGTGAGAGCCATATAACAGCAGTTTCTCATGAGCCACCGCAAAACAAAGACCAGTGCAACACAGCTTTGCAGAATAAAACCTGAACATGGCTCTAATCTGCTGAAGGAATAAACGGATGTTGCACACAAATGCCGAATATGGCAGATCTGATGAAACCAGTGCTGCCTCCATACTACAAGCTGTAATATGATAAGAAGGCATCATTGTTTCTTTAAATTAGATTATGACTTCAAGCCTGATTTTCCTTTCAGTTATATTGTTCTGAAAGGGAACAGCCTCACTGAAGTCCATTAATTTACATTCATGCAACTCTGGTGAGAGAGAACAACCAGACTTTACAGATCTTTGCTGGAGAAGCACAAACCTTTTGAAAGATAAACATGAACACACACGTACACATATATACACACATGAATAGATGCATTTCACCCACCTATTTCGTCCCCTAGAGAGGAGTTCAGTATTGCACCAGCAGACATAACTACTGCACAGCTCCCAAAGCCATGTGTATATAATTTGCCCAGTGGAATTTGGGGAACGTGCTTTTCCCATCCAAGAGTGGAGAAGGGAGCCTCCTTGCCATCTATTGTTTTCACATTCACTCTTTCTTTCAGCTCACAGAATAGCTGGTCTCCTGTCAGCTTGGAGTTTCGTTTCCCCTTGAACCGCACCCCATGCTTATTGGTACTCAAATAATCTTTCATCGCCTTCTGCAGTCGAGGATTTAGCATCTTGGAAGAGACATCCCCTTTCCAAAGCTTGTAAAGAAAGGATTTCGACATTGTGGAATACAGCCCATCCCAGTCATCAGATTCATCAGGCATCTGGCCTCTCCTATGCTTTGTGCTCCTTCTCCTCATTCTTCTCTGATGGCTCCAGTTGTTCTGTAAAATATCTCCTTTTGGATTATTCATGTCAGCTGAAATGAATTTTTCTATCTCTTGAAGATGGTTGTGCGACTGAGGCTGACCAGCAGCAAATAAATAATCATCATTCACTTGGTAGAAAGCACTTTTTGATTTTCTTCCTAACTGGGGTGGAAAAAACTCATCTTCATTTCTAAAGGCCTCTTCCAATACAGTCCATTTCTTAGAATTTCCAGTCCCCGATTTAAAAGTACCTAGGAGATCTTCATTAAGAAGTACCTCATTCCCATCAATGGTTTCAGAGAATGATGGGTCATGAATGGCTCCCATGATGACTCTCTGCTTGCCCTGAAGTGGCAGAAGTCTTTTAGTTTCAATGTAAGAAAAGGAACTTGGAACTGGTTCAGCAGGGTTGCTATCTGTAAAATAGATGAATATCACCAGGAAAAGCAGACCCCATGCAAAGATACCAAAGAGCATGAGTTGTTTCCATTGCTTCAAGTTAGGTTTCATGGCAATGCCTTTACCAGCTCCTCTGTACCTTGAAGTATTGGTGAAGGAAAATGAAACCTGTAAAGAACATCAAATACTATTAAAAATTGTTCTAAAGATAAATACAACTCAGAAATATCTTAACACATACTGATAGACGGTGCAGAATTAATCTCCAAGCAGTAGCACAAAGCATTCAGTAGCAGAAACAGAACTCCAGAGCCTGCAGACACTGTAGGAGTGACACGCTTTGGCTGTAACCACACCGTGACAGCTGCTAGCTACAAAAGAAGCTGGTGGCCAGTTTCTACAGTAACACTGGATCCTGCCTTCAGGGAGATCATGTGCTTGCCTGCTTTTGCTGTACTGAGCGTAGCATTAAGAGACAAAAGCAAAACCCATGCCTGGCTGCATGCACAGTGGGTACAATATGAGCTGTCTTCTCTTTACCACTGAAAGTCCTTAAGCAGGGGAACTGCAAGCAAGCCTGTCTCCAAAAGGACCAGGCAGGGAGCACAAACTCTAAGCTGCAGCCCTCCTCTGCCCACAGCCTGGAAAGGATGGTGCTCTGCGCATATCATCAGGGGGTGAAGGGGAGAGCATCACACAAGTGAGTCGGAGGGGAACCTCTTCCTCAGCTGGTATGAACTGGCACAGCACCAGTGGCTACATCATTGGTTGCATAGTACTAGACCCGAGTAAGAGCGACTCCTGTACCTCTGCTACGGATGCTGCATGCACGCTGAAGTGGCATGAAGGAGTTGTGCACGTCAAGGTGCCAGGGGTTTTGTATTTTCCAAAAGGGAGAATGGGTGGCACAACTATCTAAATACATTCCTTTAGGATAAGATAGAGATTTACATAAAGGGAGTGGGTAGAGAATGTCAGACCTAGACCTGGAAATATTTGCCCTACTAATAGCTGGGGGTTTTGACAGCTTGGGCATTAGTGGAAGGATGCATGGTCCAAATGAAACAAAGTTTGACTGAGGGGGCTGTGTTCCAAGGAAAATACATAGCACATTGCTAGACCATCGAGCACACTATGCCCTTAGACAAACTCACTTGCTTAATCAAGTGGTGTGACTATCAGTTACAAGCCTGACTGAAGCAAATCCAGCCCTCCGCACCCTAAGCCTTACCATTCACCTCCCTGCACCACAGTCGTTGTCAGCCTCAGTTGCTACACTGCAGTGTAACTCAGCGTACTAATTAGTGACGGATCACTTACCTGATCTGAATTAAAAGTAAGCCAAGCCCCTGCTTCTGCAGTTTTCTTTCTAACCCATTTGTTTCAATGGCCACTTAATGGTGGGACGTAAGAGCCACTTGTACCAGCCAGGGGCGATCAGCAAAGGCGAATGGGAGCAGGGGCAAGCTTGGATTTCATTACCACCCTGTGCCTCAGGAGCCACCACCTCATCACATCACATCCGAACAGCACACACAGCTCACACGCCTGTGATAACACACTGCCTGCTCACACCGGCCATCAGGAGGGACCAAAACCACAGTCACCACACGCTATCACCTTTCTGCAAGCTGCCAAAGTACATCAAAGCTGAGTGCAAAGTTTAAACCGAGGCTGTAACTAAGACTGTGTTTTCACATGAAAAAGAACGCAGCAGTAACACCAGTGTAAGACATTCTCTTCTCTGTCCTTTATTCCTGCACTGTGCCTCTGCTGCTGCCAACACCCCCGTGTATGGAACTGATACAGCAGGGGAAATACATGTTAGAGGGGTTTTTTTGGGTTTGTTGGTGTTTTTTTAAACTGGGTCAGCCCCTTTATTCACTTCAGTGTGGTCACACATCCAGTTGTTTCAGCACAAATGGGGAAATCGCCCACCACAATGCAGAGGCGAGAACAAACCACGGGTGGTATTAGCAGAGATACTCCAGGCTGCGTTTCTGCTGACCTCCTGAGAATGTGAGACTGCACTGTTACGTTTCCAAACACAGTCTATTTTAATGATCTAGACAAAGCCTAGAACATTAGACAAAGACAGCTGACTCTGGGGCTCAAGGCACTGTCCAAACAGAGAGAGAATTCAAAAAGTTACGCTTGGATGACCAGATTTCATTGCAATTTCCAATACACTGAAAAAAAAAAAAAATCAGGACTGTGATAACCCAGTGCTCCACATACATTTGGCTTGGCTCACGCAAACCACATGGAAGAAAGCTATTACTCCAACTGACCCATTTCCTACTTGCACTCTGCTGCTGCAAGATTTCTCTCTGCAGTACCTCGACACTCCCACACCTTCCAATTTTAAATCACTGCAGGTGATGTCCTGTGGGAGTTGCCTTACAGTATACGGCTGTTGTGCAAGTTAGGTCTGCCCTGAAGTTATTGCAACCTGCCCACTCATCAGTGTTCAGATGGTTCGCATTTTAAAATCAGCATTCTTCACCCATCTGAACTGCTTTCATCTCCTTTTATCATTTTCCCTGATGTGTTTCCTCAGCACTTTTCAACACGTGGCTTCCAAACCACTGTGTAAGTTAGACTTTGCTCAGTCAGATGTTTCTCCCGCTGAATATACATTTCTTACAGGATCTGCAATGGAAGCATCTCGCATGATCTTTTTAACAGATAAGCTTGCAGGAAGTCAAAGTTATAAAGGAAGAGGTCACTAATATTTTCCACTGAGTCACGTAGCAAGTCCAGACACAATTTAATCTGTAACACAATCTTACAATTCGCTCATTTCCCCTCCCCCCCACCAAGTTTTGTTGTATCTTATAACCAGAAGTTGATAAGAAATAGAAAGGTTTAGCCTTAATTCAGGCATGAGACTACAAATTTCTAATTGTCTGTGATCATATGCGCTTGGCACAGCAGATTGCCTCATCATAAAAAATTAGTCAAGACTCAGTATTCAGGCTACCATCTGAAAAAGGACTGAGATGCATTATTAATTATTTTTAAATTAAAGCAAACAAAAATCTGCCCTCCCAAGCCCCCCACAACACTTACGTCATGAAAACACACTCATATTGGTCAGCATGCACCTATAAGCATGCATATGATTACCTTCTTTGTGCAGCAAAAAAATACCCATGTAAAACAAAAAACAGCATCCAACAATGTATTTGTCAACACTGCAAGCAAAAGGAGAGGCACCCGTGAGAATAAATCCAGACTTTACACATTAACTACTGCAGAAGCTTATCTGCAATTCCTCGTTGCAAGTGGGGCCTCAAAAAGGATACTCAAATCTCTTGAAGACTGGAGCTATGCAGGCAAATCTCTGTGCTGCTTTAATGTTTTTTGCTCACAAGAAATGCCTTGTCCTCCAGCAGTACAGCTGAGCTGGAAGCAAATTCAAGGTCATTACTGTATTAGTTGCAAGAGGACCTCTACAACCTCACAGGATCTTGAAGGCTGTGTGTCGAAAGCTGCACTAAGTTCAGAGAAATATCAGTTTATCTTATCTCCCTCTACACTAAACATCCAGTCCTCTCCCCCTCAGCCCTTGCAGCTTCTCACACCTCACAGTCCCTGGCTTTGAAAATGTTTGGGAGGAGAGGGCAGCCCTTTCGCATGCTCCTCACCACCCTCCTGCCGGCAGCAGACCCCTCTGCTGCCCAGGGGGGTATCTTCCTCAGTACCACCCGGGGATGCACTCGGATTCATGCCCTGTGCTGCCTTCAGCAGCACATCTCAATTGCAAAGAGAAAAGCATTTGTGTAGGAAACCAGAAATGACAATTGCAACAAATTAAACCGGCTAGATAAATAAAAATAGGTGGTTTTGTGGGCGTAATTACTGAAGTCCACTGGATGCTTCAGGAATAAGGTTCCATCTCTTTTAGCTACGCTCAACATACAGCTTTTAAACTGTTAAAGCAATTCTACACAAGTTTTTAAATTATCATTAGCATTTCTTATTGTCTCCAACTTCACCCCCCTGCTGTAGTAATCCTCCCTACTTAAAGACTGCTGGAGTCAAAGATGCTGCAGAGGAGGAGCAGAGGAATAAGTCTACCCCTGGGGGAAACACCCCAGACTTAACCCAAGCCAGCTTCCTCTTCAGCAGAAGTGATAAGCCTGTTTGCCCCAGGGGCTGAAGACCTCATTTTCCTATGTATCTCCTTTCTAATGGGCTCCTTCAATCATTAACTGATTTAAGTTCCAACTACCATATGGAGAATGGCTTTTTTCCTTTCCCAGTCTGGTCATTCACACAAAAGCCCTGGAAAACATGAGGCAAGGTACAAACCAGTGAAGTGGGCAGAAAGGGAAGACTTACATATTTGCTTAATAGAAGTATCAGCAGCAGCTATGAAAAAGAGAGGCAAACCCCAATGGTATCTTTGAGGCATCCCAGGAAATAAAGGCAATTCCCCAGTGGAAAGTAAAGGCTGATTTTCCAGAAGCAGCACCCACTTGTGGGAAATTTCATTTTGCCACACTAAGATGCAAGAAACCAAAGAGTTCCCCCTCCCTTTATAAAGCCCATTGTTTTGCAACAAGGAGCACTTTTCATTTTTCTGAAGTAGGCCTCCTGACTATTTCTTAAATGAGAAGAGATGGATAAGGGAGATTTTTTTAATTCCTTTGAAACATTCCTTCCTTTCAACACTGTCTATTGTTAAAATTAATTTGTACAGACCCTGGCAGCTCAGAGGTCAGGATGGTTCAAGTTGATGTGCTAAGATGTGCACTGTTATGTTAAACAGGGTTTTTCTTGGCTGCAGCTTTGCTGCAAAGGTCACCACGGGGTTATTTGGGGTAGCAAATGTTAGCTGTGGGCAACCATTCCCAAAGGGCTGAGAATCAGACCAAGGTTTATTTGATGGAAAGCTTAGGCGGCCTGAACAGATAGCAAATGCTCTGTTAGTTTGCTTCATCTCTTAGTCAGCTAATTCCAGAGTATTAAGAAACCTCTGGCATAGGGCAAGACAGCTGGAGGCTGCATTTCCAGGGTGGGGAATACACTCGTCCTCTCATGTGGAAAGTGCCAAATTGGTTTTAGTGTTATCACATCATTTCTGCGGTGGAAGCCATACAGTAGGCAAGCAACAGACAAGCAAGCCTGTGGGGAGTGGTGACTGCCAAAAGATGTATATTAGTCTGTGGATGGCCTGGGCATTTGTCTTATTGGCTCTGATTAGGCCTCCTAATTAATGAATCTCTTTTGGACAACTTCCTTATTAGTCCCGATAAATCTGGCTCTTTCCTTCAGAGGAGTCAAACTGCATTCAGTATTTTTTGTAGCAACCTAAGAAACTGTCCTCTGAAATAAAGAAAAAACACCCAAAGAAATCTAAAGTGGGATTATTTTTTTCCAATATTGCCTTTTAAACCTGTATTTAATTATTTACTTAGAGAAAATCCCTTGGGATGTATTCAAATAATGGTATTGCTAACCTGAATCACCTACTAAATGTGAGTCAGGTGTCCCAAGTCAGAGCATTTGGAAAGAGCAGTCTCAGGTTCTTGCTCCTGAGGATGCAGGCAGGCAGCGTGCCTGTTCTTAGGTCCTCTGATAAAACCTAGGGTTTCAAGTTAAAGGGGGTGGGAGTGAAGCGACTTTTTTTCATTATTATTTACTTTTACTAATGACCCACTTCCAGGAGCTTAGGCTGTAAGAAAATTGCCAAATATAGTGAAACTTGCAGTAAAACTCACTCAAGCTGGCAACCCGGCAGCTGGAGAAATGCTCAGCGGGGTTTCTGCCAAGGAACGTGTCCTAGATTATTCTGTAGGAGCGTAGGGGCTTAGATGCATCAATCTCTGGGGCTTAGTGGAAGGTCAAAGTTATCTTCTGTGCATCTGATATCTAGTCTCCAATGCTCCATCATCAAGTTCAAGCTTCCTGGCATTGAAGCCAGCTATCACTTTCCCACAGCCCACAGACCACATACAGGTTGTCTGAGTGTGGGCTGACAGGAGGGAAGTAAAAATAGCCATACCAGCTCTGATCCTTCACATCCAGACTTTCCCACCACCAGTGGAAATGTTAAACACAGCAGCAATGGTCAGGGAGAACCTGTTTTCCCAGTGACTGACTGCACCTCGCAGGTCAACCTCCACCTACCCAACCTGTAGCAGCTTTTCTCAGGAGCCATGAGAGCAGCTCTCACTCTGACATGCCTGAGATTCACCACTCCGGCCAGGATTTCCTCACAAATTTCAGGTCAGGGGAGACAACTGAACCTCTTTGGTTTTTCCAGACGGGTTATGAGCTGACCACAGTCTTGTTATTCTAACTGAGGGTTTCTACAGAAATGCACTACCTACCACTTCATGTGAAATTCAGTACAACTTCAGTGTAAATCACTTCCAGGCTCTTTAATCAAAACTGCAAAGGGGTAGAAGTGTCACACAGTTGTGTGAAGCCAAGCAGTTTTCACAGCATAACTCAAATCACCCCCCACAGCCTCTCAAGGAGCCCCTCACAGAGCCATGTACTACCTGCACTCAACCTCATCTACTTCTGACTGCTTTTTTGCCGTTTGCTCTCGCCACACCTTTGCTGTGTCCTGGCGCTGCCCACAGAAAGATGTAAAGGTTCAAGGCTGCTTCAACTTGCTGCGAATGGAGCTTGGTTCCCCCTTGGGACATGGGTGCAGAAACTACCACTTTGGCCATAGTCCCTAGCATGCCCTCACACACAATAAAGAAGCAGATGAAATATCTTTATTGCCCTTGCAGATCTACCAGCTGGGTGTTTTAGATGGGTTTTGGTCATATTTCAGCTGCCACAGCACTGTCTCTTAATCCAAACAGCAGGGGAAAAAAAATCCACTCGTATCTACAACAACGTAAAACCACTGCAAATATCCAAAGACAGTGCAAGCCACTTTCCCAAAGTGAAATTCAGTATGCCACTAAATAGTCATGGAGGCATCTAGGTTTGCACAAACACCACCCCAGCAGGCTCCACTCTTACACCTCAGTAGTTCCTCTGAAGATCAAACCACAGAGCTACATGTGGTTTTTCTGTGCTACCTTCGTGCAGCTCTCCTCTCTCTCACAAACTGCAGGTTGCACAGGAACTGCAGGGGTTCCCAGGGGATCTGATCACCACGAAGGTCCTAGGAAGCTGAATGCTGTGCAGACTGGAACATCAAGCTGGCTGGAGATAAAAGCCAGGTGTGGAAACAAGGTGACCAGACTGATGGCCATCACTTACGTGCACATCCTCCACTCATACATAACCACCTTATTAAGGTATTTAGTTTTATTGCTGCAGTGACGTCAATGAGGAGGAAGTGAGTTGTACACCAACACAGGGAGGAAGAAGCAGGGGCTGGGGGAGGCTGGGGCACTGGGCCAGGAGAGAAGGAAGCCTGGCTGCAGGGCAGCATGGAGGGCAGGAAGGCAGAGAGACTGAAAATAAACTACGCCCATAGTGCTAGTGGAGGAGCAAAACAACACCTGCCAGAGGCATCGACACCTCAGTACCAAAGGGATGAGAACTGGAAGTGAAAACTTCCTCCCACCAGAATGATCACATCCTTCCCTTTGGAGAAGCACCATGAGAGCCTTGCTACTGCTGAGGGAAGGCTCTGGACTTGAGCATCCTACCCCATTCCTCCCAAGATGGAAAAGAGGCTGCCATGTTCCTCCAGCAGATGGGAAGCCTGCATGAGCAGCGGGACCCACACTGTCTTTCCCCCTTACTCTGGACAGCCAGTCCCAGGTCAGTGTGCTGCTTCCTGCCACCCCTGTGGTTGGGAAAGCGGACCCTGAAGCACTGACCCTGGTCCTTGCAGGTGCAGCACAGCCCTCGCACCAGGGCACTTTCAGACTGAGCTTTGCAACGGATCAGCACCCAAAAAAGCTGCACATATTTTCTCCTGTGAATGTTACTTCACACCCCATGCAAGGATGCTCCAAAATACAGGCACGGATGTTGCCTGAGGACACACAACACAAGCAGGAGTTTATGCCCATCTTCAGCACACCCTGGCTTTCTGTGGGACTTATTCTGCACCAACAGAAAAAGGTTTTAATCCCATTCCCCCTGCAAAAGCAGAGTTCAGGAGCAGCCTGTGCTTATGTTCTGTTTTCATGTGTAACTGAACAGGATGGTAAGAACCTCTTAATGCACCAAAACAAGACAGAGAGGCACAGAGAAATGGATAATACTACTCAGTGTCTAATAAAACAGAAGAAAAAAAAAATCCAGCCAACATACATAACTGTATTGGGTTCCCCTCCCTCTTTTTAAGGGACAGCTTTTGATACCGTCTTTGCAAAAACACATAATTCAAAAAAGGAAGGAAGTGCTTTGAGGGTTTTTATTTAAAGCTTGACAGGATAAACGAATCACAGTCTCATTAAATCACACAAATCTCAGGCTGCACACAAGACTAAACCACGAGAAATAGGACGTTACAAATCCTCATGCAGTTCTACACTTCCAGCACAACAGCTCATTTTATTTCTGCTCTTGGCAAGGTTAGAATAAAAGGCTTCTTTTCTTTGCTCCATAAATGTTTTTAGATGCTATATTACTTGAACTTAACACAGCAGTAATTGCACTGAAAAAGGGCAATCTGAATTGCTTCCTTAAAGAAGGAAACATTTATACTAACACACACATGAACAGAGAGTACAGTTACAAAAGATCTGTTTCAATCCCATCACAAAAAACTTGACCAAATTCACTAACTCTTCCAGGCAGAAGTGATTGGAGAATTTTGATTTTCTACTCTAAAGCAACATTTCTGAGATATACTGATTATCCACATCTCTGTGTAGCAGTATATTTTACATCTGCCAAGTATGTTCTTGTTTGTAACACTGTAGGCACAGTTTTGCTTTCCTTTTAATTACTAACTTCTTTACTAGACTGTAGTTTGTCTTTTTACATTTGTTCCAGAAAGCAACTCAGCCCTTGCTTAAAAACTCTGATATAGAACAATGTTAAACAAATTGTTCCCTATTTCTCAGCTCTATCTCAGTGCCAGTTCCCATATGTTTATGTTAGCAAAGTAATTGTAGGAGGATATTTATAAAATTATCATTGTTAACATCTCATTTATATATATTCATATATATACATACAAACAACATACCTTCTATGTGCTTATTTGCCTTAGTCTAAAAGCTTGAATGAAAAGTTTCACCCTGGAAGAAGGCTTGCCAAAATGAAGGATGAAGTCAGTTTAGCCCTTGTTACATTACAATCTAAAAATGAAATTTCCTGGACTGAAACAATTTTCCCCTCTTTCTTGTATATTTTAATACTTAACATGACTATGCTGATAATAAGCCAACCTACACTAGCTGGGATATTTTGGTTGGCTTCCTAAAGCAAAATGAAGTTGTATTAGTATGTTTTTCCCCTCCCTCTTTCTTTCTCTCTCCATTCTGGCACTGTTTTACGCATGGCCGTGGGCAAAATTAGTTTAAACTATGACTAGATCAACAGAAATCTCTTCTGTGGGGGATACAGCTGTTTATAACCTGACATGAACCACTGGAACCTGAATCCTACTTGTCTGGAAATTTTACAGAGAAACAGGATCTCTAACAACTACCAACATGAAACTAGTATGAGCAATAGTGACAAACCAAGGTTGTTGGCTGGGTGCTTCACAGCTTTCCCCTCTGTCAATCACTGATGCCCATATGCAGAACACAAGAAGTCTTTTCTCCCAGCACTTGCCATTCACTCCCTACAAATACAACTGACTTGACAAGATGGAAGGTAGCAGAAAAAACATTAGGTTCTCTGAAAGCTCTGACTCTATCAAAATAGTGAGAAACTGAGGTAAGTGAGAAGCAAGACAGAGCAAGACACTGCCCTAGCAAACCCACCTGCTTGCTTTCCCAGGGAGCCTCTTCCGACACAGCGCTTGCTTCTCTTCTGGTTTGTGGAACAGGAGCTTTCCCTTGCCATGGCACCATTTGCCATTTAGGAAACCTACTGGCAACACTCAAACCAACCACTGGGAGAATCAGGAAAAAAGTTTGCAAGGGTGGAGATGAAACATTTACGTGATTTTGACCCTTGCCTAGGATAATACAACCCCAACCCTTGCCTGCAGCTTTTAAGTGCTAAAGGCACGAGACAAGTAATAAAGTAAAGCCAATTCACTGCACTATATCAATCAGAAGAAAGTTTTCTCTGCCAACACAAAAAGAGACTGCTCTGAAAAAGAAATCCTTGTTTTAACATAGATTGGTTCCTCAGAAACACCCAATCCTGTCAAATGTATTCTGCTGATGGCGTTTAATCTTCCTTATATCCCATGCAGACACTAAATAAATGGGGAAAAAAGTTAATCTGATCTAAAAACTAATGCTTAATGTTTCTAAAATTTTCAGGATTCTTGCTTTGATTTCCTGATTTACATCTATACTTCTAGTCAGCGTGTTAGTAGAGATGCTTTACTAACAGTTAAAACTTCTATAGCAGATATAGAATATACTACACAGGATGACTGCAAACAAAGCAAAGTTTTCCTACTTTCATCAGGCTGGGTTGTTGGGTTTTTTTAAATGTTGGAGGAAAATACATTAAAGTTCATACTAAAGACGGGTATAAAAATGCAAATAGATATATCAGTAGCAATCATAAATTATGTCAAGCAGTGACGAGACTCTTGTTCTGGTGTTCAGCTGTGTTCAATTTGCTCCAAACTCTTTCAAATTTTCCAGTATCTATGCAAAACAGTCTGTTGTGCTTGCTCTGCTCTAGGAAAAGATTAAAAATCTTACTAATAAGTATTTGGACATGAGGCAGTACAGCAAGTTGCTGGTAATCAGGTAGGACACCTGCCACTAGTAATAAACCTATCAATCACCAAACCTGGTTTGGTGAATTGATTAAACCAAATGTATCACTCCAAGAAAGAAGAAGGAAATCTATATGGGAACAGTATATATGTTTTAATCCATTTTAATGCATTGGATAATTTCATAGTACTTCCCGTGACTGTAGTGACTTTTATTATATAGACCCTCCAAATGTGAAACCTGATATTACATCTAGCAGACCCTGAAGGGTCATGAGATACAGCAGGTTATTCCCAGGGAGTAATGGCACATCTCTCTGTGCTCCCATTACCCCACCAGTGCACTGATGCAAAGCTACAGGAGAATTCTGTAGCACCTCACAATCCTGAAGTGACATTTAAGTAGAGGGATATAAAGATTTTAAGATGAATTTATGAGCAGTTGTTGACCGGTCTACTTACAAACCACATTTATTCAAACATATCTTGCACCTCAAATTCTGGTTTTCCACTTAAAGAGCCCAAAGTTGTGAACAGTAACAGCCACATAATCTGGGTTTTTCAACTTCAGCATCAGAAAATGAGCACCACTAAGCTTTTCTTAAACAAGCAGGCAGACAATATGTTACGCCTTACAAAAGCCAAGAGAAACATTGTTTGAAGTTAGTTGGGGTGGAGTGAGTACCCACACCCACAGATCTGAAATTCAGCTGTGGACCCAGAACCCCACTGATGGCATTTGCACACAAGAAAGATCTCACTGCAAGTCAGAATCTGGATACTGTCAAAATTTAGTCTAAAGATGCTGTGCTATCACAGATTTTCTTCTATTTTAACTACTTTTTCAGATTACTAAACCTCTTCAGATTGCTCCAAAAGGAGCAGAAACTATTAACAGTGAACTAATTTATGATGAAATGGACTTATCATACTAACTAGAGATAATTTTTTTAAGCTTTAATTGTTCAGATTTGATACAGCTCTTTAAGAATCCTATCCAATGTGCTTTCACAAATCTCAATGGATAGTATTTATCTGACTTATTTACTAATTACTTCCAAATTACAAGTGTCCCTCAGGTCTGAATCATTTTTGATGAAAGAATGAGCAGACTTTTATACCATGAGGGAAGAGAAATTAAAGGAGAAGAATTTTTATGGTTCAGATCAGGCTAATGGCAAGTTTGATTTCTTTTAAAGTGTTTTCTAACTTTATCACCACATGCAGTTAACAATTTGTATTTGCTAAGTCTTCTATGCAATTGCCTTGCCTAGATCTCCTAGGGGTTTTTTCAGTAAAAGGAGATAATCATTAAAAGCTATGGCAAAAGCAGTATTCCAGACTGCAGATACTGTAAATGTCACGGTCTCCATAAACAAACGGAGCATGGACAAGCACATGAGGAATAACCACCTATTTTCAAGACACTTAAACAGAACATGCCCAAGGGCACACTGTAGAGGAGCCCATGTTTCCATCAGTGGGTAACATATACAGTCTCCTTTCCAGAAGCTGAAGAATCCAAGTTTATGTGAATTCTAATATATCACTTTTCTGCCAAGCACACTGTTGTACGAAAAAGGCACACTGGTGTCTTCAGTTTAAAATCAATTCACTTGGCTTGGGCATCAGAGAATCAGGGAAAAAATAGACTTTTAGTATACATTAGCTCTCTAAAAGCACTGCCTTTCTTGGAAAAATAACATTGTTAGTACAATAAATACTTTATGTACTCTATGTACTTTCTCTACTGCTACTATTTCTCCAGCATTTCAGCCAATGGCTGATAACTCCAGATTATAGTTGTGTGTCTCCTCTGGCATCACCATACAACTATAATCACCTCTTGATTTCCAAAATCCAGAATTAGTACCTCTATTCTGAACTGTCTCCAATGCCTATGAACCAGTCACATTGCTGGAAGTCTTGACCCAATTTGTCTTTCTCCTGATGACACTTTTATTTAGCATGCCTGTTTCCAAGTCAC
Source organism: Melanocharis versteri (assembly GCA_013397845.1). Lineage (NCBI taxonomy): Eukaryota > Metazoa > Chordata > Aves > Passeriformes > Melanocharitidae > Melanocharis > Melanocharis versteri. The sequence goes on from VZTG01003068.1 coordinate 422,802, forward strand.
TTGACACTTTCCCTAAGTACTTTTCATACATGGGACTTGCAACTGTCTTCTTTTGTAAACTCACTTCAGACCGCTAGGAAAGAAATGAGGGGAATCTTTTGCTTAAAAAAATACTACATTTCAAAGAACAAAAATGTAACTTTTTTGTTCAGCAACTCCAAATGAAAAATTCAATTCCAGTTTATATCCCTAAACCACAGCTGAACTGATGTGGCACTGAATTTTACTTTCTGAGAAACTTGGGCAGTAGGGTAATGAGGAACTCTCTTGTTGCTCTGCTGTTACTGACCACACTTCCATTTTATAACAAATTCCAAACAATTGAGGAGAAGTATCACACATAAAGAGGCTGACTTTAATTCAGTGGTAAGGCAAGGAAGACTTCACACTCTATAACACATACTTACAGGGTAGATTCAGCACTCATAATATAGTTTTGAGCCACAAAACCCCAGTAGCGTCCATCTAACAGATTTCTTGCCCTTGCACAGTTGTATTATTGTCTGGCTGTTAGCATTCCTGCCTCGTTTACTTAAAATGTTAAGAGCCAGTAAATAAGGAACTAATCTCAAGGATTTAAGGGGATATTTTAATTAAAGTGTCATACTTTTAAAACTATTCTTTAGAAAATAAGTGAGAAAATTCAGAAACAGGGTTAAAGCATCTCAATCAAAAATCACACTGCAGTGGGAAGATGCCTTTACTTTCTCGAGCTGGATCAGATGTCTATCTTAGCCATGCTGAATTTCTCAGCAGTCAAGGCTATGAATTACTATTGGCTGCTTGACTGATTAACCACGGTGCTGGTATGCCTGAGACCTTCCAAACACAGCAGGGTTATTGCAGCAGTAGACAATACTATAATATTGCAGTATTCCAGGCTTTGCAGTTTTCTGTTCCTTCTCTCAGCTTGTGCAACGGGTTTATGACATTCCTTGGAAATTTTCATCTGGGAGCATGGGATAGAGCAGCACCAGTAGTAACTCAAAGCTTTGCAGCTCTGCAGCCCAAAGAGTGCAGACATACTATTTCTAGAAACACCAAGAAGATAAAAATTCTTTGAGGTGACCTCCTCCTTTGAGGCCCTGCTTACTGAAGAAACCATGCAGAGAGTCCCTATGCAGGCACTCCCGTGCCTGCAGTGATATCTGAGCTAACTCAGGAATCAAAAGATGCATCCTCATATCTACGTATTTTGCTTTGCATTTCTGCTTTGATGGTTTTGGTGCTATCACCACCTGAAGAATTCTCAGGGCACTTTCAACCGTAACTTGTTATTGTTTCACAAAAATAAAGAGCCTAATCTCATACAGGACAGAAGCAAAGTTCCACGTATACAGTGTGCTCTACGTAGTGCTAGGTGTCCCTATTTATCTCATGATGACCTTGCAATAGTAATATATATTCCAGAGACTGCAAGACTTAATTATGCTAATTCTGTGGTCCAAGAGTTTTCTGTAGGGCTTCTCTCCAGCTTGAAGGTTCTGCAGACTGTAGCGGTATATCTGATCACTGGTTTAAGCAGCTGTGATCACATTACCTGCACCCTGCACCCTTCTCAGTGGCTGCCTATACAGAGGCACATTGATTTTCAGCTGACTCTGTTGACCTTTTCAGTGCCCCTAATAGTAAAATGCCTGAGCAACTAGAAAACGTACTGATCGGTGCTTTACGCAGACACCCTCTTACAGGGATTAACCCATAGTAAACTACTGTAACAATTGTATTTTTGGTGTGGGGTGTGTTAGGCAAGAAGCAGGAATGCCCCTCTGCTTCAGCTGCTAGGCAGTAGCAGTACAGATGGCAAACAGGACAAAGACTGGCCTTGCACACACAGGGCACCTCCTGGCCTCATCCACTGCAGAGTTCGGCAGGTGCTGAGTGATCCTGCCTAGAAGACAGCCCTACCAAACACTGATGCACAGCAAGCACCCTGTCTCTTCAGGGGCAGCACCTCCCAACTTCTGCCAAGTCTCTCCTGGAGCTTTATAACTTAAGCCCCAGAAAGAAAAATACAGACAAGCAGTGACTTCAAACACTCTCAGCCCCTGCTCAGGGTGAGGGTTCATTCCACCTTGACATCTGTTCCAGTCCTGCTTGCTCTGTCTATAAAGTGGCTCAGTCAAACTAATTCAGTGTCTTGAAATACAGCATATATAGATACCTTTGCTCATTTGGCTCCATCCAACAACAGCAAGTATCTGCAATGGCATGCTGTGGTCTTCACATCATTCAGAAAACAGCACCCAGGGCAGAGGAAAGGGCTGGTGCACAACCAGGTCCCACCCCATTACAGAAGTCATTGCTAAGGTGCCTCTAACTTGAAAAATACAAGGCACTTTGAGGCCCACAAACATTTTCTCTCTGTTTTCTAATGCTTACCTGAAATCTTGCAATTTTGAAATCTAGACATTTCAGTCTACAGATATTTAGACACAAAGTAGAGCAGCTCAAAAGCACACACGGAAAATACTGATCCCCATCTTAGGCCACTGCCACCCTCACAGCTTTCCACAGCAGGAGCTGCCACTAGGGAAACCCTAAATGCCAAGCTGGCCATCAATCAGAAACGTTTTTTTGCCTGGAGGTGAGAGTATAACTAGGCCATCAGAGACACTCTCTTCTACCGAGCAGAGAGGGAAAAGCTGTACTAAATAGTGATCTCTCAAACCAGACACTCCAAAAAGCTCTCAGTGCCAGTACAGTGGGAGTAGGACTCCAAGTGCAAATCCTTCTCCAGCAGTTACAGGACTAATGCTTCTGCCTTACCACACATGCCTACAGCCAGCCATGAACAGTTTGGCTCCAACCTATATTGTTCTGAATTTATCCTTAAAAAAAAAAAATCTGAAATAAATAGCAAAAATACAATCAGTCTGAACAAGCAGTGAACAATTACAATGGAATGAATATCAACTATGCACAAATATTTCTAATGGAGAGATTAGCTTTCTGTAACAAACTCTGGTTTTAACCTTCGTAACTTCAACAAAGTAAAACCCAGTCACACAAAATTTCAGAGTCGTGGTCTCATGCCAAGGAAAGCTCCTCTGGAAAGTTTGAGGTAGATCGGCCAAGGCATCTTGAAGATATGAGAGTTCCTGAAAAGTGAGGTGTTCTCCATTTCTTGGACTGTTCCCTAATTTTTTTTGGCTCACCATAACTTAAAAATGGTTGGCTTAGACATTCCAAATTTGCTTGGCTACTACTGGTGCCTTTGACTAGTTGCAGGCTATTTTATTACGAAATGTGGGTTTGTGCAAATTCTGAGCGCTGCAGTTGTTAACACCACATGTTGGCTTGTGCATGCCGCAGGCAAGCCAGCCTGGCCCACTGCAGGCTCCTCCACCACCTCATCAGCTGTGCTCAGGAGGCAGCCTTGAAGCCCAGGACCCTTCCCTCAGGTCCAGCGGGGTGTAAGAACTTGGCTGGCCTTCGCAGATTCCATGGGGAGACATTCTGTCCAGCTGGAAAGAAACGGTCCTGGGGTGCTTCCCAGCCTTGCCAATACCGAAGTGCCTCTCTTGGAAAGGTAAGCAAACACCAGACACAGATGATTTCCCCCCTGATTTCTCCCCCTCTTCCTACTCCTTCAATCCATACTTAGCCTTACTCTCCGATGAACCCAAAAAATTTTCTCAGTGAACATCCACATAGCTCCCAACTCTTCCCTCCATGGACTACTGATCCAACCTATTTTCCATTTCTATGCTGATCACAGAATCTGTGCTGGGGTCTGGGCGCTTCTACTGCAGCAGATTCCCCCTCTCCACTCCACTCTCCTGGTCTCCGAGGCCCTCTTCTAGACTAGGAGCCTTGTACACATAGACACGACACAGGGCATTAGACTTCTGGACAGGAACACCCAGGGGGAAGTCTTCAGTCCTCAAGAAGCAAATCTGCTCCCCTGAGCAAACTTCTCATTTGTCTGATGAACCCTGGAGAGACTGTGGTTAAGGAATTCACTCCTGACGGGGACTGCTCCGTTCACAATCTTGACTTTGATAACAGATACTATGGCAACCACATGTATCACTTGACACAGCTTTCAGCATGGTCAACTACTTTAAACAATTCTCCTTAGTCTTTGGTATTTCCTTTGACAATGGCTATCACCTGCTACCTTGCCAGGAAAACAAGCAGTGCACAGCTGACTAGTGGTGGGAAACACGAGGCCATTAAAACACCTCCCAGTGAAGTATGTTTCTACATGGAAACAGAGTTACAAAGAGACCTATTCTTTTTGAGATGCACACATGCATGACTCCCATTCTCAGGAGCTATGCGAGTGAATCCAAAGTAAAATAGGCTCGAAAGTGTCTACATTTACCAAACATTGATCCCACACAGGAATAACCTTTTAAGAATTACATATCCTTTGACCTTCTGCATCTTACTTTTGCTCTTCTAAAATAAAAGACTTTGCAATGACCACGTCCCCCACATTAAAAACCAAAACTGGTACTATAATCACCAAAAAAAAACCCATAAAATAATAATTATCTACCTAATAGACAGTAAGAACAGAAGTTTTTTTCCACATTTCTTCTCCAATTGGAGATTTATCAGAGCTCTTTTATTTGTACCAACTTCAAATATCTGTTCTGTCACCTTTAAAATGCAGATAATCTGACTCAGAGGGGTACTCTTCTCAGGAGAGACCACACAATGCTCCATCAAGTTTTACACAACACACAGCCCTATGCTGGGTCGGCACAAACCTGCAGAGCACTAAGGAGAAGCTACAGGAAAATGACTTCTCGCAGTGTCCCACAGAGCTCCAGTGCCCCTTGGGAAGGGTGCTTCCCAGCTCCAGCCCGCCTGCTGCCCTGGAAGCTAATGAAAAGAGCATGAGAAGGATCTGCAGGCACTTTCCTCCCCCTCTCAATCCACAAAGGGCGAGTCACAGTCTGACCCTAACTTAACACTCAGGCTGTAAACTTACTTAACACTTGCAGAAGAATTTATTTTTTTCAAACGTACTGATGGCAGCATATGGCCCATCGACAGGTTTATTATTATAAGACACTTTTTCCACCAGGTTATAGTCTTTTTTATAAACATATGTTTCAGCACATAATAAAACCCCTAAGAACTTTTTCTGAAATGTGCAGGCACAGAAACTACTTCTCAAGGTTTGTCAAGACAATGAAAGAAACAATGTTTAAAGAGACTTCCATTTTTCTAAAGGTCTTTCTCTAAATGTCTTTTAAAGCCAAGGGTGCTTGAGAGTTACGCACATTTAAAAAAACAAAAGAAAGAAAAAGAAAAATGAGTTCTCTTTGTCAATGCCACATTCTTCTCTATTTTGTCAAAGCAATCATTTTTATACTGAGTAGAACTTCTTCTACTAAATAGACCTTTTAACTATGCTTTAAATCGTAACATGTGGTTTATGGGTGAATGATATGATTCCGAAAATTAGGTGGCATATTATAAAGAAAATGTCAACACCACACTGCTACAGTCACGCGAACTCATCTGTGCAAAGCCACCCTTGATACTTTGTGCCCTTCAGCTGTACGAATGAAGATCTGCCTGTGGAGTCAGGGTGGATTGATCACAAACTTCCATCCATCTGCAAGACTGTATCCAAGTTAAATGCCTAAAACCAAGTCACTGCTTGATTTTCCTATAGACCACATTTGCGTTCTTAAGAAATAAGGCCTCTTGTCTATGCAGATATAATGCAATTTCTGTGCTAGCACCACAGTCATTAGGGGGGAAAAAGAAGTCACATAGTGTACACTGCTTTATTCAAAAAAATCCTACACTCCACTTATTCTTAATGCTTTCTCCCTAACATCTCACAATATATTTAGCCCAAGCAGGCTTGATTTTAAAAGCAGCTTCCTCAATACATCAAAATATGACCCAACCCAGGTATGTTTGCTAGCAGCTTTGTTTCCTACCACCCAAGTTCAGAGTCTCCTGTTGAAAGGAGCCTGCAGCTGGAGCACAAACTAGGATTCACTGGGGTCTAGACCCTGAGCCCACTTAAAGGCAGTACAAAACCTTTCACTAGTTTTATGGGACTGGATATTAGACCCGTGGTTCACTGAAGACACCAGAGGCCTTACAGACTGCACGATACGATATATTAAATACTCTCCTTAGCACTAGAAAGGAATTTTGCAATCGCTTTGAATGTTTCATTGGTATTTAGGGTATTTTGGGAAAGAAAGAGCTCTTCTTTTCTGTGTGTGTTTGTCCCCTTCCCCTGGTGACACACCCCACAAAAGGCAGATGTTTTAAGACACTGGAAAAAATAATCATACACAGGCAGATTTGAAGCTTAAAGAATAAAAATCTCTAATTTTATCATGGGCATACTGTTATAATTGGCGTGCATGAGCTTGCATTTAAAGAAAACTCATTTGTTAAAATTAATCACTGATTTCTCAGCCAATTTGTCAGTTAACTACTACCACGTCTGGACATGATTAGTTAGCTTCACTGGGAGATACAGGGTGCCCTCTACAATGCTTCCACAGGATGAAATCCTAAACCCAGTGAAGCCTTTGAACATTTTGCAAGAAACTTACTCACATGGAGCCAGGACCTCATGTATGGTGGTGTAGGCTCCACTTTTTTCCGCTTTCACAGATAAAGCCTTTCTAGGAGAGAAAGACCAACAGCTTCGACAATAAGCACGCTCTTTCCCCACCAGCAGACAGAGCAATCACGGGTCCCCGGGCTGTGTTTGGAAACACTTAAGTGGCAGGATCGGTTTGAGGCTAAGATGAGGCATGATGTATGAGGCTTCTGACAAGGGGGCTGGCTCTGCTCATCTAATTGCGGCTGCTGCTCCTATGATGTGGAAACCTGTCTATTAGAAACCACATTTCACAGGTGACTGAACAGCCATCAGATGGTAACAGCTTTCATTTGTTACTGACCTCCCTTCCCTGACGCAGCGTAAGGGTGAATGGCCCAGTATTCCACTGTCAGAGCCAAACACCTCCTGCTTCATATAGTGAATTATAAAATATCTGCATTTTTCAGATTGTGTTGGAACAGCAATCTTAACTAGCATTTTCTCATCTAGGCATCAGCCTCATAAGAGAATGGCAAATTCTTCACTACTCAATTATGCAAAGTTTGAGGGCATTTTGGACTATGATTGTAGAGTACATCACTACCTTTTTACACACAGAAGGTATTTATTCAGAACATCATAGGCAGATGCAACTTGGTATTCCACTGAGACAGGATGAGAGCCTTTGCTGAGAAACCGATATGACAGGGACTAGACCAAAACTAGTCCTTCCAGTGACGGACAGAAAGACAACCCTGCTACCAAAATTAAATACAGAACTTAGCACTGTTACTTTAAATTGAGGATCCTATACAGAGACCTCATCAAATTCTACACCCTCCAGACCTCTGGCTCCATCAATGACATAACAGATTCATAAAGTGACAGAACAAATCTCCCCATCTTGCTAAGCCCTCTGTATCTGGCTGGCCACATATCTTCCAGCTGGACAAATACATATCACATGTGAAGAAGAAACTTTCCTTTCCATAGTTAACAGCTGTTTGGTTGTTGCAAAGATTTTGTGTTCATACCTTGGAGCACTCACAGTCATTTCACAACCCCAGCTATGTAACATCCTACTCTGGGATAGCATTCGTACAATTTAATACAAATTAATACAATTTAATAAACTGTACTAAACCTGCGGTGAATCCTACTCTGATGACAACCACAGAGCTATGCAATGAATAACATTTACTTTTAATTTACATTTCGATTTCTTAAGCACACCTTCCAAAAAGCACAGTGCACTAACACACCCACAAGCAGCTGTATGGCTGCATCTCCAATGAAACATAACAGCAATCTAGGCCACCACACCTTGCAGCTAAGCTCTGTTCCACCTCCCCGGCTCCTCCAAGCCTCTGGTCATCTTCAGCAGCATGGAAAAACTGGTGTCTCCAAAGTGACTGGGGTCAAAGAGGGCTTTGAAGGTCTGTAGACCAATAAGGTCTGCCAGAGCATCTGTCAGGTGCAAGCTCCCAAGGTCAAGGACCCTCATCAAGAACACGGGCAACAGCTCCCTGATATTTAACTCTTCAAGCATTTATCCTTCTGGAAAGAGACAATGTCTGAAAAATGCATACAGCAAACAGAATGATTTTGGCATGCTTTGACCTCAAGGCCAACTATTGAAACATTGATTCTAGTCTATTAAAATTTTCAGACCAGATAAAAAAAATCTGAATTTCTTTACAAGTTTTTTTTTTTAGAAGTGTTACAGATCAAGAAAATCAGTTTTCCATGGTTGCACCTTAGAAAAAACTGGATCTTAAATACGCAATATGTGCAAACCCAGTAACAAGTACCAGAGCTTTTTACAGGTATAATAATGGTAGCTATACTCAATATATATAATGTTCCTGCATTATAAATATGTCACCATGAGTTCTACTCATGGAAGGCATTTATTGTGAAGTTAATATATGTAATTAAGCACATGAAGACGAGTTTACTGACTCTGAACCCTTTATTGTAAATCCTTTGTGGTGCTGATTTCATCCCATGCTACTCCTTTCAGATTTTTAATACATTTTCAATACATACAGTGCCACTGGAAGAAATACTCTTAACTTCAGTAACCACTTAAAAACTTCCAGAAAAAAAAAATTATTACAACTTTCCCATTTGTGTCATGGATTGATTGATACCTATATATGAATTAGAGAACTTTGAGGAAGCTCAAAACACATTAACATACGAATGGAATGCAGAACAATTGCTCTGAATTACTACCAGCAAAATCAAAACGCAACTGCTTTTAGTTATGCAAATTGAAAATGTAGTGTCAGGACTGCAATCGAGAGCCTAAGAAGTGCAAAGTTCAGGGAAAAGCCATGTATGCAGCTGCTCCAAAAATAACCATAGTCAGATAAAAGTCTGAAAGCAATTATTTGGGGTGAATATTGTACACAGACCACTGCACTAAGCTTCTATAATTAAACAAGGCAAAAGTTCAGATGGCACCTAATAAGCCATTTACTACATTAATTGTATTCCAGTGTGGCAGTCTAATGCTTGGTAATAACTAACAACAAGGGAAATAATTTAAAGAAAGTATCTGATGTTGTAAATTTCTCTCTTTTTCATTCATCAGTACCAATGCTGCCAGCCAGCCTTTCTAACACACTTCAAACACATGAAAGGGATACTGCTTAGTGTCAGGAAGAGCTATTTAAGGGTTGTAAACCTTTAGGCTGAGGAAGCCAACAGCCTTACTCAACAAAAATGATCTCTTCACTACAAAAGTAGCAGCAAAGTCAGATTTTCCATTCCTTGAAGCAAGTCCCTATGTCTTTGTTCCAAAGTTACAATCACACAGAGGCAACCAATTTTTTTTGTAGCAACAACAGCATCTTAGCAGACCTTTGCAGATCAACAGATTTCCCACTGACCCTATTCCCTGGATTTGCCTTCACACTGATCACACAGCTTTGTACACATCTGTGATTTTAATAGTATTTTCAGCAAATTCTTAACAAGATAATTAATATTAGAGAGGTATTTAATGTATTTTGGCTTATTTTAATACCATTAGTAGCTAAATATATGGAAAATGAGCCTATACCATATGCCCAAGTACTTCTCTGTAGACCGCTAGCCAATTCTTTAGCGAACAGAGAGAAGTTTCCAAATCACAATCTGAAAATTACTGCAGAGAGATTTGCATACCATTTCTGATGGGCCAGCAACATTCCAACAGCTCATGTAAAAGTCAGCATGCCCCAACAGTTTATGCAGTAAGCAGCACACACAGCATCAATTCACAATGCAACTGTTAGGATGCCACCAACCAGGATGCTATTCTATCTTATTTAACTAATCTGCAATAAAAAAACCCCAAACAAATTTTGTAGTATTACAGTTATTTTTAAATTTTGCTTTCCTGATTTTAAATCAGGAAACAAAATCACCAGATTTTACTTATGCACAAATCGACATTTAACCTAAGAGAGCATATAGCAATCATTTTGCAGATTCCAAAGAACAGGAGATCAGGTGAACGCACAACTTCATCCATGACTTCTTTCCAGTAGGACATTTACATATGCAACCCTAGTATCTCTTTAAGCTCCCTTTAAAAAGCTTTTGTAACACTTTCCCTGTTGTTTGGCCTTTCTTTTCATTTCCTTGGTAGAAAACACATAACAAAGCATAGATACAGAACTCTGTAACCTTGCAACAAACCTCTAACATTTTGTATACATCCTCCAACTCTGAATGTGCAGTGTGGACAATGCTGGGAAATCCTGTCCTCTGCCCAGATGAAGTGTAGAACAGAAAAGAGTTCTCTGACTACCACACTAGGAGTTTTAGACCTCCTAAACTCAATCAGAGACGACTTCTGCCTACAAATAGTCTGAAGTCTTCACTTACAAGATCTCAAATCCAGCACTTCCACAGCAAATGGCAAGAGGAGCCTGCCTCCCACAGCAGAGGTGTCCACAAAGTTGTCAGCTGCAGAAATCAGCGCTGAGTGTCCTTGGGTTTGAGTACACAGACAGGACCTCACCTCCAGACCCTTTATCACAGCTGCTCATTCAGCAAATACAACTCATCTTTTCCCAACAGTGCAGTAGTCGGTCTTAGCAAGACACCCACAAAATTAGTAGGTATCCATGGCAGGATTTCCATTCAAACAGTATTTTAATCAGAAACTGCCCATGAAAGAATAATACCTCTAAACCATACTTCGGATTTACATAAGTAACAAAACCCCCTTAAAAAAACCAACAAAAAACTGAAAGAGCTCCATCTTTAAATGGAAAAAATGTAGTAATTCTTTCCCCATATCCAACAGCCCCACATTACCAAAACCAGCTGAATTATTTTCACCTAATACTGCCAAACAAAAAAAATATATATACATACATATATACGAATTAAAATTACCTGGATGCAGACACCACGCCTGGAAAGTTTCATTGCAAAAGGTTAAAGTTCAGAAAGTTTGCAAGACTGAAAAAGGAAAATCAAATTTAAAAACGTGCAAAAACCTAAACCTTGAGGCTTGCTGCTGCCTTCTGCCTTTCTCTTAGCATTTCCCTCCACATCTGAAATGACTAAACGTTCCTCCGAGTTATCAAATAAATTACTTGAATGAGTAACCCAATCATTTTTTTTCTAGTACCAAAAGAAACACATTGCCATAACAAAATAAACTAGAAATGGTAGTTGAGCATTAGAGACTATAACATTCCCGATAAATTACAAAACGAGACCACAGAAGTGATCCACACCGCTTAGTAGAGGTGAATTCGCCGAGACTTTCTTTTTTCCTTTGAGAATATCGATTTTTATATGCTACCACAGCTGCCTAACTATTGATAAGAGCAATCTGCAAAAGCAAATATAGAACTAACAGAACAGCCTTGAAAAGCAACCACAAAAAAGGGTCTCATTTAAATTCCTGGAAAGCGCTGGTTCTCTAAACGTATCTATTCAAGCTCTCTTGAGCAGTCGAGTCCTCCTAAAACACACCCTGCACACTCCCCGCCCGAAAACTGTTAAGCCAAGAAGCCACTAAGCCATGCCACTGAGAACCCATATGGCTTCACCTACAGGGTTTTCCTCCCAGCAAACGCTGCACAGTAGAAATCCTCCCCTTCACCATCACCGCCCAC